>CAUYQV010170833.1:0-17245 GCA_963574575.1 Galagoides demidoff | reverse complement strand
TAGAGGAAGATCTTTGACCTTTTACAGGACTGGCTAATAAACATCTTTTTAAGGCAAGCAATGTTGGTTCAAACCACTTTGTGTATGGCTGATCAGTTTGATGTCACTGAGTCACTCTGACAATGACATGAAGCTTACATTTTCTATTTCATTTATGATTACAGCTGGCATTTAGTGAAATCGAGGTGACTGAAGTTTTGGCTATGGGCTATAGTGTTGGCCTTGGGGCCTTTCTAAATTGTAACTTCTGTGTTTATTTTTCTTTAACACTCCATTATCTGTCTGGAACAACTTGTGACAGTTTTCTTTCTCAAAAGTCTGCCTTGAAGAAAGTGTGGCAATGAACTACCTTGTCTCTCCATGCAAATAGTGACCTTGACTCCCCCAATAAATGGACAGCCCTGGGGACCTGAGACACCTCAGTGGGTATCAAGAGCTGTTGATTCCCAAGGCCTGGTTCAATGAAAGACATAGCTCAGTCACTGCTTCCTTCACTTTTCCCAGTCTCCCATGACCATCTCCCTGGCCTATGACCTGGCCCAAGAAAGAAGCTGAGAGAGATGAGAGAATGAGGGTAGGCAAGGGAAACAAGAAGAAAGAAGGAATGAGGATCAAAATGAGGAGAGAAAGGAAGGGAGGGAGGGAGGAGGGAGGGAGAGAGGGGAGGGAGAGAGGGGAGGGAGAGAGGGGAGGGAGAGAGGGGAGGAAGGGAGGGAGGGAGGGAGGGAGGGAGAGAGGGGAGGAAGGGAGGGAGGGAGGGAGGGAGGGAGGCAGGGAGGGAGGAAAGGAGGGAGGGAGGGAGACCACAGGGACAATAGCCACCTTCATGTTTTATTTTGATTTGTGCTGCTTTGATTTCTCCAGTACTAGCTCAGAGCAAAAGAAAAATGGAGGAATATTTTTCTTTCACTCTTATCACCTTCAATTCCTGTGCCCTGTTTACCTGGCACTGACTACCTCTTGCTGTACCAAAGTCTGGTAGCTTCATGCTGCCTGGAATCCAAGACCATGGCTGGCCATGCAGACCCACAGGCACAGCTCCTGCAGGCTGCCCATCACTCGGTCTCTACATGCTTTTGCGCACCTTACTATTCTGGGGACAATTTTACAGCAAATAGACTGTTACCGCAAAGCTTGGAATTTATGTCTCCTGTGCGTTTAATGAAATCATAAATGCTGCAAAGCCCCAAACATTGATAAAAACAGAAACTGGGCACCATTTGGAATTTACCATATGCGAGACATTGCTCGCGTTTCCTGCTCATTAAATCATAAAGAACAGAAAACACAGAACGTAAGGCTCACAACAGCCCTATGAGGTGGGTACAATTTTTATTCTTATTTTATAAATAAGAAAGTTGAAGCTTAGGGAAGTAAAAGCCCAAGATCAGACAGTGATAGAGCAGAAGATCAACTTGGCCATTCTGATTTTAGAATCCGGGGTCTTAACCACTGACCCACTGCCCCGCCTGACTGCAACTTCTCATCACGTTGGTAACTTTAAAATGATCCATCCCTGCACCATTCTCCAGACCCATTTAATAAGACTTTCTGGCGACATAGGCATCAGTTAATCTTTAAAAGTTTCCCCAGGTGATGATAATGGGCAATGAAGATGGAGAATCGTTTCTCTAAACTGAATCCCCGAAATGAAGAAAGTGGGTCCTTTATAATTATATTAATTCCTCTGTTTTAAGAAAGGCAAAGTCTCAGTTTGGAGCTATTATATCAACTTAGGTATAGACCATTATTTTTTTCCATTGTATTTATTTTTGCAGTTACATGTATTTATAGCCAGTGAGAAAAAAAATACACACACACACACATATGTGTATATACGTGTATGGAACACAGATAAGGAAAGTACTGAAAATATGCCCAGGTCAGGAAGCTAAAGTAAGGTGATCTATTGGTATGTGTGTGGAAGGATGATAGCAAAATCATTAAAATATAGAACTGGATGTAGAAACCCCCAAATTAAACCCAGTTGTGCCTCTAATAAGTTATTTGCCTTTTGGGGCATTGATGTTTAATATCCAGTGGCCTCCTAAATTGGCCCACTTGAGTGGTCTCCTATCTTGTTCACAGATATATCAGACATAGAGCAGGTGCTCAAGTGTCAGCAAATTGAACAAAGAAAAGGGAAGGGGAAGAAAGAACAGTAGGAAGAGGAAGAAGGAGAGGGAAGGAAAGAGGGGAAAGGGAAGGAGGAAAGGAAGGAAGGAAGGTTGGTTAAGGGGTATAAAATTGGCTTGGCACCTGTAGCACAGTGGTATGGTGCCAACCACATGCTCAGAGGATGGCAGGTTTGAGCCCAAACCAGACCTGCTGAACAACAATGACAACCTCAAGGGAAAAATAGCCAGGCATTGTGGTGGGCGCCTATAGTCCCAGCTACTTGGGGGGCTGAGGCAAGAGAATCACCTAAGCGAAAGAGTTTGGGGTTGCTGTGACATAATAAGACTCTATGTAAAAAAATAAATTAATTAATTGAAAGGGAGATAAAATGGCTGAATATATTGCCTTTCTCAGAAAAAAAAGATTGAATAAAAAAAATGCATTGAATAGAAAAAAAAAATCTCTTACCTGCGATTTTAAGAACTAAGGATAAGCAAGTGATGAAAATAATTTAGAAAATAATTTCCTAGTGGCCCTTAGGCAGCCCCAGATTTAATGACTTGCTTTTTTTCTAGACATTATCTTTTTCTGCCTGCTCCCCTTCTAAACACAGGCTCTATTTCTGATTTCATTCTCACCTTGCATTAAAAATGTTACCGACTGGTGCCATTCTGACAACCCAGAACTTGGCCCTTCTTTTTTGGAAGCTAATGTTCTCGTACAGACAGGATCTTGGTTTCTGGAGCCAAAAAAGATGTCTGTGAAAGGCCTCAGCAAAAGTGCAGCCTAGACCCAGCCCTCCTTATCACCCACTCCTGCTCCAGGAAGACCTTGGGTCACAGACAGAGCATGAATAGAGGATTGTGGTGTTTCCTTCCCAGTCCCTAGGAGACATATATTACATCAGTTGAGGTTCCTCAGTGGGGAGCTCATTATGATTTCAGATGGTGACAGTGGTTCCAGCAAGGCTAAAGGCTGGGAAAGAGGGATGTGGCTGTTATAGTAATCCATACAAATTGCTTGTGAAAAACCCCTCATGTATATGTGTGTGTGGGGGGGGTGTGACAAATGGAGAATAAATAAAAATATAATCAACAGGAGTCAGTGATTAACTTAGAAAGACGAAGGAGTAAAGAGGATGTCTTCATCTGTTTTGTGCTGCTACAACAAATGCCTCAGAATAATTTATAAAGAATAGGAATTTATGAAGAATATAAATTTACTTTTTCATAGTTGTGGAGGTGGGGAAATCCAAGACCAACGTGCTGGTGGGCTCCCTGCTTCCAAGATGGCAGCTTGAGAACTGTCATCCAGAGGAAGGCAGGCCAGGTCCTTACATGGCAGAAGGAAAAAGGGACAGACTCTGTGTCTTCACATGGCAGAAATTAGAAGGGAAAAATGAATGAACTTCCTGCATCAGGCCCTTTTATAAGGTTGCCTGAGTCTATTCATGAGGACAGAATCACAACTCCCAAAGGCCACACCTCTGATACCATTGCATTGGGGATTAAATTTCAATCTGAATTTTGAAAGTAGATAAAAACATCCGAATCATACCAGAAGATCTCTTTTTAATGGACAAAGACTTGGTGATGCCACTAACATGATGGTGAATCCTACAGAGGTGTTTTTAGGAGTTCCATGAGGGCGCATTGAATTAGAGAAGCCTGCAGGACTCTGAGCTGAGAGTGAACCATAGCTGTTTGAAATTCTGAGTGGAGGGAGGTTTTTAAATGAGCTTTGTATTTTTTTCCAAAATAGCAAAAGTATATCATTCAAAGCAGGGATGCAGAAGGAATGAATGACCTGATATATGAAATAAGGACCTTTCACAGGCACAGCCAACTCAGGGAGGATGAAAGCACAGTGAAGTAAAGAGTGGCAAATAACCAACAAAAGAGTAAAACTTCCCATGACAGTCACTGGAGGCAAGAAGGTCCACGGAATCAGTTTTTGATCAAGTGCCACAGTCTCCTGCAAGAGAATGAGCCATGGACCCCTGCTAGGCAGAAATTAATGGTCTTTGAATCACTGAATTTAAGATTAATAATTCTACTGTACAATATAATGAGTTTGGGGTGATTTTTAATTTCTCCATGGATCAGTCTTTAATGATTTGGGGCATCATCTCAGACCACTTACTATCCCCAACCACCTTGTCTCAGGGCCGAGCCCGGCTTTCAATTCATCTCCGAAAGGACTGATGTAAATACTGTAAAGAAAACCAAACCCCTTGAAGATTGCCCTAATATTTACATGTCAACCTAGTGCTATGCCCGGCTGGACATGGTGGGAAGGCACAGCAATAACCAGATTTATGTGGCAGAATTTGAACAGATGTAGGGCTGCTAAAATTTAACAAGTGCTTTGGGCCATCGAGGACTTCAAATGTCCAGTACCCTACCCAGACTGGCTCTAAAACAGCAACTCTGACCACAGATTGGAAGACAGTCGAACGAGAATAACACTAAATGAGCAAATGAAGAGCTACTAGAGCTTGTAGCAATGTTGGCACACACAAAGAAAAGCCGCCATCAACACCAGCATCCCAAACACAAGCGCCCATGACACATGAATCACCAACGTTTGTCACAGCCAGATACCAATGACTAAAGTCGGGAACAGAAAAAAAAAAAATAATGAGCAAACGCAAGGTCAGTCATTTATTAACAGGGAGATAGTCTGCCTAATTAAAGTCATAAATGGTCATTATTAAATTGAAAGGGGCTTTGGGCTTCCTCATTTGTATATTAATTTCATACATTTCACAGCAGGAACCCAATTAGTTTCTACTTCTATAGTTAATCAAAAAAATATTAGGTAATTAAATTAACATTCACTCCTATAACCAGATTCCTAATACAATAATTTACTAAATGTTCTTCCTTTACTCAATGCATTAATTTATTTTATGCCCTTTTCTTATGTAGACATTAATAGGATTTCATATTTACTTGCCACATTTTGAAAGCCCTGCCCCAGCGTAAGCTGGAGATTTTTCCTTAGATTGAAATGTACTGAATGTTCCTCAAATCATCCAACCCTAATTTGAAAATGAAAAGCACATCTGTGGAGATCAATTTGGGCTCTTCTGTCTCTTCATTAAAATAGTGGGGGAAAAAACCTTTCAGCATCAAATACAGTTTATAAACAAGGCATTTAAGACATCGTTGACTGGTTCTTCTTTAAAACTTTGTCAGTGAATTCATCATTTACTATTAACTAGTAACTTTGTTTACTAGCTCTAAACAAAGAACTGTTTAGAAGTTCTGAAGTACAGCGTGCTTGCTCTACTTTGTAACTCAGAAAGCTTAGTGGATTTTCTTTTGGAGCAGAATATTGATGTATTGATATCTTTGCTGAAGATCAAAGTTCTATTCATGTAGAATTTCAAAAATCACCCCAAACTCATCATGTTGGACCACAGAATTATTAATCTTAGTTTACTAGTAACTTTGTTACTATTATAACTATTGCTACCTCAGTTCTCTCTCTCAAAATGCATTTCTTGTGAAGTTGTGGAGAAGACTAAAGCTATATACTATTAATAGAAGGCAGAGGGCAGGGAGTCACTACACTCTTAATTGAACAGAGGTTCCAATACTGTTGTGACTCACACCAAGTTAAGAAAGATTGTTTAACATGGCTAATACATTCATCACATCCTCAAAAAACAAATCTAATACACTGCCATGAATCAGTAGCTTTTCTTCTGCTGAGAAACCACAAGTTAATCATTTTTTGTTTTGAATCACCCATAATATTGGGCTCCATAGTGTAAGAAAAGCCCACCTTAAGAATGAGCTCTCAATTCCTTCAGAAGGAAAATCAACTTACCTTCCCATGATTTTTTTTCAAGATTTTTTAAGGGTTTTAATGATCATGAATTGCCTAACATTTTCTCAAATTGGCCCAAATCTGTTTGCAGTAAAACCAGTAAATAGCAAGATGTGTCTATGCAGGGAGATGACAGAAATAGACAGAAAACAAGGATAAAAGATCAAGACAGAGTGATATACCAGTCACCGTTATAATAGAATCTTGTCAACGTCACGGGCATGTACATATATAAGCGGATATCCTGTTCTCTTATTTCTGTTCTTTCATTTTCTGCTTAATTCTGTGAACGGGGTAGGAATTACGGAGAAAGAACGGAGTTTGAATCTCCGTCTGCCACGTAGCCACTGTGTCTTCAGGCAAGCTATTAAACTTCTCACATTTCCCATTTATAAAAAAGGCCATACAGCTTGGTCAGAGAGTAATTATGAAATGATATAAAATGTAGAAATTGTACCCTGGCATATACAAAGAACAATTCCAGGTCCTTCTTTCAACAAATATGTATTAGTCTATTTGGAGACTTGGTGGTAGTGGTGGTGAAACATTTGGTGTAAGTTTGTTTTCAAAACTGTTTGTCTCAATTTCCAAATCTTGTCAACTTTTTCACTTGTAATCTATGCTTAGGTTTTTTTGTTGCTGTTGTTTTTTTGAGAAACTTATCACCCAGGCTGGAGTAGAGTGCAATGGTGGGATCATAGTTCACCGCAACCTTGAACTCCTGACCTCCAGTGGACTCTCTGCTCAGCTTCCTGAGTAGCTAGGTCTGCAGACACATACCAACATGCCATGCTAAATTTAATTTTACATTATTTTATTTTGCTTCATTTCATGTTAAATTTTGGTAAAGAATGTTCTCCCTAAGTTGCCTAGGATGTTTTTGACCTCCTAGCCTCAAGTGATCCTCTCTCCTCAGCCTCCCAAAGTGTTGAGATTACAGGAGCCAACCACTACTCTTGGCTTGTCTGCTTCTTAATAGTTCATTTCTTGTCTGCATAACACTACCAGGCTTTGTCAGAGAGAATTTGTGGTCTAGATGAGCGATTGTCTTGTTTGAATCAGAATAACAAATGACATACAGATGGTCTCCCTAGAATGGTTTATCACTTTCATTATCTGAACATCACACAGCAATATTCCACGCTGGCTAACACCACTCATGCTCCCCACTCCTCCAAAATATATTACAGATGGTCATAGTAGCATCCACTGGGCTTACTGTAGCCTTTTGTCCTTATTTTTTTATGGAGTATTTTAATTTTCCTGTGTAAGTGTTCTTAAAAATCACTATCCTCTGCAGAAGTATGCAATAAAAAAGCAGTAAGAACAAAAGGGGGAAATTGGGATAGTGGCCTAATGCTCAAAACCTTCTTCAGTAAGGCAAAAGGAAGAAAGCAGTATTAAAAAACAAAACAAAATGAAAACTAGTCGCACTGTGTTAGATATGTGAACTAGTTAAAAATTACATAAGGCTCCAATAAATATGACACTCTTAAGGAAACTGGTTTGCTTTTGAAAGAAGGCATGTGAAGGGTTGCAGCTTATGAGTTATTGGAAAAGGATGGAAGGAGGGTTGTCTGAAATCAGAAAATTATAACACCAGATGTGCATGGATGTGGCTGATACACATATTCTCTCACACACACACCACACACACACACACACACACACACACACACACACACACACACACAGAGCTGAGGTGACTGGTAAATGCTTGAGGTGCAGGCACGTGTGCTTATTTTCTGTATTCTCACAGGACTCTGCTTAGCTGGGTAAAGGGTGAATACTAAGCTCACTTAGTATTTCACAAGAGCAAAGAGGTGCATGAGCAAACAAAATTTGCATTATTCTCAAATTGATCCCTAACATATCAATCACATGAGAAGAAATTCATG
The DNA here is from genome assembly GCA_963574575.1 of Galagoides demidoff. Taxonomy (NCBI): domain Eukaryota; kingdom Metazoa; phylum Chordata; class Mammalia; order Primates; family Galagidae; genus Galagoides; species Galagoides demidoff. Next base: position 9,392 of record CAUYQV010170833.1, on the reverse strand, counting down.
GTTTTAAAAGACAATATTTAACATTAACACAGAAAAGACTAGTTCCTTCATCCTCAGAACGTACACATACACTTGTTGCTCTGGATGGGGAATGGGACCGACGAACCATCCTGAAGTGAACCCGGTGTTTTCCTGCATTTAGCTAATGCCGACTCTAAGAAAGTGTTGTTTACTTTCCAACCATTGACGGAGTTAATGAGCCACTAAATCTATATTTAATTTAGTTTAGTTGGTTGGGATTGGTTAGAGACCAGATAAATCATTACATCATCTATTTTTAGTTTTGAGACTCTTTAACATAAGTGAATTTATTTTAAAAATATTTTATTCCAGATTATATGAAATTCATTCCCATTCCCAGATGACACTGAATGCCACTCAAGTGGGGTAAAATTTAAAATGAAATTCACTGTAGGGTAACTACCCTAAGTGTGATATTTCCCTTCATGAACTCAAGACCAGTCAACGGCCAAGTGTTTAGAACCTACCAGGTGTCAAGAGGACACCTGTACTCTGTCAAGAGGACACCTGGGCAAGTACTCTGTGACCCAGCCATGACCCAGGTTTCCTATCTGAAGGTCCCTCTCCCACAGTCATCTCAGAAGTGGGAATCTCTTAGTGAACAGCTATCTTTTGTTTTCTCTCTGCCTAAATTCCTTGCTTTTAATTTTATTTCTTGAGAATTTTTTATGATAATATACACTTATAGTTAAAATAGTAAATTATACTTAAAAGTCTATCAGCAGGATGACAACAGAAACAAAAAAAGAGAAACAGTGTGAGTCTACCCCCTCCCATCAGAACAGAATCATCCTCTCATCCTTCTAGTACGCCAGGCAAGAGCAGGGGTAAGCTGGGGGACTCCCAAACCTGCTTAAGCCCCAAATGGAGGCAGTGGGGGCGGGGAATAAGAGCAATAATCTGTTTTGGAACACACACCACCACACCAGACCATTCTTTCTCCCTCTTGGTTTCGTTCCTGGAGCCAGCCAAGACAACCCAGCAGATCCTGCACTGCCCCTCCCTCCATTCTTGCTTCCACTTTTATGTCCACCACCCCAAGAGCCTTCTGTTGTCTTTGCACACCTCACGAGCCCCTTTCCCTTGGCCCGGCTTCTCTACACCCTCTAAGCTTCAATACTCTATTTTTCCTGTGCTTCTGTATCTTGACCTTGTCTCAAGTCTTACCACCAACAGATCAATCACTGAAAACAACTATAGTAGACATAGGATTGCTTTGTTGCTAGCCAAGTACACCAGAGTTTCTATCCAGTTTTTGCCATTTTACTATGGCCTTTGGGAAGTTACTCCACCTCCCTAAGCTTCAGTTACACCATATCCAAAATGAACACGATGACTTGTCATGATTGCTTCAAGAATAAAATAAGCTTTGTAAAAACTTGGCATGTGATAAGTGTGGAACTAATTTTACATCTCCTATAATTGTATTTGTTGCAAAAAATAAACAAAAGAATTTAGGTATTAAAAGGTTAGTCCTATCTTTGATAGGGTAATAGAAGTATGTCTCAAGGGCAAAGGAAGAAGTTAATTGATGGCTGGGACATGTGTTAAGACCTTCACTTTAAAGATTTCAGATATTCTTTCAGATGAGAAATGGTGTGACACACGGTCAGGGTCTCAGATTGATTAAGAAGAATGACAATTCTGTCTCGGGTACCATTATCTTGGTTACTTTGAACAAGTTATGCAGTCTCTCTAAATTTCATCTATAAAACAGAAATGATCAAAATACATCACCGGGGGTGTGCACATACATGCATGTCTGGTTACATGCACATTACAGAGAATTGAACGATTTACTTAAAGTGCTTAGCTCAGGGACTGGTTTATACAAATACATGTTTTTATTTTTTGTTATTTCAGTGTTAATGATGAAGATAATAATGATGTCGTGAAGTATCAAGATTACGAAGACTTCAAGAAGGCTTGTAGTTTTTTGAAAACTTTCTCATGAAGGAGCTTATTTTTGTCATTGCTGTGGATACTCAGCCAGACCCCTGATGTTGCTGCGTGATGTGCTGATGAGTTGACTTCTCTACTAAAAGGTGACCAGATCCATCACCTGTTAACTCAACATTAGTTAAATATTTTGAAAGGTTGTCAGAGCATTTCTCTGAGGAACATACTGACAAACTACTTCCTCTCATTTCAGTGCTCCAGATAGTGAAATCTATCAGCATAAATTTAGTCATGTCTAACTTCAAATATTATTGTTTGCCAGGGTCCCCTGAGAGACTCCACCTGAAATCCTGAAATCAAATCTCAGAACAGTGATGGTACAGAGGACTAAAAAAGTTAAATGTTTCTACCATAGCTCTTTCAAAAGCAGTCCATCTTCAGGGCAGGCACGGGGAAGATTTCCAAAGCAGACTGATTAGCAGAGTAGATAAATATTAACTTCAGATGCACACTAGATTCTTTTTTCTGTCCATCTTCAGGCTCCTCCTCCTTTCCTGAACAGCCGATAAAACACTCTCCTGAGTTCTCTGCTCTCAGAACCCACAACAGGTTTAAAGGTCTCACCTAAAAGGGAAATTACAGCCCCAATTCCCTGTCTTGTGGATCTTCAAATTGGAGAGTAGAACTAGAAAAATATAAAATCTTAAGTCTCATTTAACTCTCTATGCCTTAATTAAATATATATTAATATCTTACCTGCTAAATATATCCCTGTTAAATAAATTACATTCTTCCTTTCCTACGGTGACTTTCTAAATTATATTTTTACCCTCATGAAAATTCATAAAAAGTGGGCAATTATTTATGTTGAAGATTCTTTTCATATACCTGGCATCTCCCCAGACTTCAGATAATTTTCTGTCTGAGCTCCTGCTCTAGGCTCTGAGGCTGAGAACACAATTGCCCTGTCTGCTGCTTCCTCATTCTCTGTGTGGCCTTGGAGTGAACACCCTCCATGTAAGAGACTTCACATGTAAGTCTTGGAGATAGACCATCCCTGTCCAGGCATAATATTTCTTGCTAATAGCATTATGATTTTATTATGATTTTATTTACTTTGGGAAAAAATGTATGTACCAATTTCCCAGGAAATATTTTATAATGTTCGAAGTTAATATTATAGTACAAATAATAATAATTTGGGAACTTATTTTCTCCTAAGAAGGTAAGAACTACTGTATCATAGCCCCTGTTCCTCCCAGCACATGCTTCTAACCCCTTTCCACAACCTCCCCATTTGGGGGTCATTAGGAAAGGAGGTAACAACACATCCAACTGAGAATTGAGAAACTTAACTAAAGTGGAACTCAGTGCCTAGCCTCAGAGTCACTGGGCTCTCTGTGAAGGTAGTAATCACAGATTGGCCTGAGACTAAAAGACAGAGATCAGGATACATGCACGGCTGGCTCCTTCTGAAGGCTGTGAGGAAAGGATCCATTCCAGATTTATTTCCTTGGCTTGGAGAGGGTTGTCTTCTTAGGGGGTATGTTCTCATCACCTTTATTCCATGTGCTTCTCTCTGGGCATCCTAATTTCCCCTTTTCACAAAAATGGCAGTCATATGAGTTATAGCCCATTCTAATGACCTCACTTTAACTTGCTTTGTCTTCTATCTCCGAAGAAGTTTGCATTCTTAGGTACTAAGAGTTACTGGTATTAATACGTGAATTTAAGAAGGGACACAATTCACCCCATAAAACACGTACAGGAGCACCCATCCCATGAGTCCTGGGCATACTGCCAGCTAACGTTTCACAGGAGTCTTAACCTCTTAGAATTGTTCTGAAAGAGAAGCAGCATTTACTTCATGGTTTCCTCTATCACCAAAGACTAGGTAGGCCACAGACAAATGCTGGCTGATTTGGAGGTACAAAAGGTCAGTTCTCTTGGCTCCAGATACGACCTACAGAGTTGTACGATTCAAGCTCCAGAGTGTCTCATGGGTCCTAGTTATGACTTTGTGGAATCTTTCAGGATTTTGTCCATTTGGTTCCTCTTACTAGATTGCAAGATAACTTGTAATGATGAAGTTTTATAATATTCTTAGCAGCGTATGTAATTAATAATTAACTTTGTCCACCTGTTAGATACTGTTGTATAATGCAGGTGTATTTTTGGTAAGCACATATTTGGAAATAGATCTAGATAAGGTGAGCCTCAGCATCACTTATATAAGGCACACTGCATATCCCTACAGTAGGACCAATAGATAAACAACCACACAACTGACCTTTATGAGATGTAAATGGACTTCTAGGCACTGAATAATGTGCTAAAATAGGATATCAAGCTGGAAAATTAAAAATTCAGTATTTTTAATATGAGGGAAAGTGTTTTGTCACCACAGAACCCTGTTCTAAGGTGAAGCTTAGTTTAAGAGCAGAGTTAACTCATCTCGCTCTTTTTCTTCAAATTAGAGGATATTTTTATGAGATGAGGAAGTTCAGACACTTTGGAGATTAATTTTCAAATAAAGCAGAGGAATAGTGTGCTTTAACAAAGATTTTCTTCTTTGTCTAGTCAGGTATTGAAAATGATGGACATACTTAGCTCACTAAGTAAAGTGATGAACATTTTGAATTTTTGAAAAGAACTATTAAATACACTTAACAGGCACAATAACCACTATCTGTGTAGCAAAATACTACCAGAAATCGTTTCCTGGTAAGATCCTGTTTTAGTAACTAATTCTCAAAATTTGTCATTACCGTATGTATTGTTAGGATGAAAATAAAGCTCCCACAGAGGCTGAAAAGAGCCTATTCTTTTAAGGAATATAAACTTACCTTTATATACTATTATTTCTAGATTTTATCTTACCAATCCTTTTTAAAATTTGAACTGGACTTGAATTTAAAATCACAAGCTGCTTCTGGCCAAGATGGAGTGATCATTTCAATTTAGAACAACTTGAACAGCTATGGATAATATAATAAACAAGTTTGTCAGAGTATTCAGGACTTGAGAAACAACATGGTAATTAGTTTCCTTGGCTTTCCTGTTTCCTCCAATATATCCTGAACAGGACACCACAGAAGCCTTCAACATAGAATTTCCAGTAGGCACAGAAAAAAAAAAATTCTTCAAGAGAAATATGTCTCCCCTACGCAAAGAACCAGAAAACCTGTTGCTTAATGGTAATAAAAAATAGCAATACATAACCTGTTCTAGTCAAACACCAACAGAAAACCCATTCACATGCTGCTTCCACAGTTTCAAAGGGGCCAAGTGGGAGCTGACCTTCTCCCCTACGTCTAACATAACATCCTGTGCAAGCAGGCAGTGATGTTCTAATAGTTCTACCCAGTGCTGTCTTCACGACTGAATGAAGAACTGATTTTCAATCTTTTACTCATTGAAAGAAGTAATGTTCCAAATCCTATACCCAAACAGTGCATGGAGGCACAGAGGGTGGCTAATTTTCATCCTTTACCTGGCAGAAACAGAAGGTACTGTAATGACCCCTCAAGGTGGGATCAGGGGACTGTATTGGCGAGCTGGACCTCCACTCACACCTAGAATGAACAAGATACTGGGAGTGGGGCTAGCTGGCATTGTGCTTCCTCCTTTCTTTCCCCAAGTGTCCGTGAGGCCAAAGTGGAGCTAAGCTTCAGCCCTGAATTTGAAGCAATAAAGTGATAGGAATCAGTTCTGTTTTCCTCTCCCTAGTGCCAGAAGGGCACCACAGGGCACAGCAGGGAGCTGATAATGATACCACACTTTTGCAAAAAAAGATGTTGATAAATTGAATTGGAAGCTTAACTTGACTTGGTCCATCTGCAATTAGGCCGTATTACACTTTTGCCAGTTGGGGTGAATGGAAACTGTCCAAGAGAAAGCTGGATATGCATGCCTTCTGTCCTCATGCTACATCTCAGTTGGGGAAATGCAGGTTTCAAAACCCCAGAAGATAATATTCAAACTGCATAGGATTCAATTAAAAGAAGTCATTCATCATACTGGAAACCAAGAAAATCATAGCTTGAATGAGAAGAGATGATCAATTGATAAGCTAACACTTAAATGGATCAGATATTAAAATTATCTGACCAGGATTTTGAAAGCAACTGTCATAAAAATGCTGCAAAGAGCAATTAATAGTTTTCTTGAAACAAATGAGAAAATAGAAAATCTCAGATAAAAATATATATACATTATTTAAAAAGAACCATATGGAAGTTTGGAACTGCAAAATCTAATAACTAAAATGAAACAAACAATGAAACAAAATACTCAGTAGGCTAAATAGTAAAGAGGAAAGGACAGAGGATAGAATCTGAGAACTTGACGACAGGGCAATACGATCTACTAAATCTTATCAAAGTGAAAGTAACAGTAAAGGAACTAACAGAGTCTAAAAGGCCTGTGCTGCTGCATACCATCAGGGTTACAGTGGTAGCAGAGAGAGAGGAATGGCACTGAAAATGTATTGGAAGACATGACACTGCCTATATCCCAAATATAGTCAAAAACAAATCTACAGATTCAAAAAGTTCACATTCTTATGAAAGATAGAACACAACTATAGCCCAGGATAAAGGAGAGAAACGGAGTGGGAAGGGAGGGTAAAAGGCCAGACCACACCTATGGAGCATATTGCAAGGGTACAAGTCCAATCTGTCAAGTGTAGAACATAGATGTCTTAACACAATAATCAAGTAAATGAGGCAAAAGCTATGTTGATTGGTTTGATGTAAGCATGTCAGATTGTATAAAAAAATCAACACATTGGGCAGTGGCTATGGCTCATAGAAGTAGGGTGCTGGCCCCATATGCCAGAGGTAGCAGGTTCAAACCCAGCCCCAGTCAAAAACAACAAAAACATCAACACATTGTACCCCACATATGCATAAATGTATTCATGATCTATGTGTATACGACTTAATACAAAAGCTGAGTAGACCTCAAATAGAATAAATAGAAACATAGTAATTAAACTTCAGAAAACTAAAGACAAAGAAAAATTTCTAACAGCAGTCAGAACAAAAAAAAGACAGAGAGAGATGCATTACTTATAAAGACCAGTTTGAATGACAGAGTATTTCTCATCTGAGCACACAGAGGCTAGAAGGAAGTGGAACATTTTTCAACTACTCAAAGTAAAGAATTGTCAACCAGAAATCCTGTATCTGGCAAAAATATCCTTTAGAAATGAAAAAGATAGGATGGTGCCCATAGCTCAGTGGGTGGCACCAGCCACATACACTGAGGCTGGCTGGTTCAAACTCAGCACAGGCCAGCTAAACAGCAATGACAACTGCAGCAAAAAAAAAAAGCCAGGCATTGTGGTGGGAGCCTGTAGTCTCAGCTACCTGGGAGGCTGAGACAAGAGAATTGCTTAAGCCCAAGAGTTTAAGGTTGCTGTGAGCTGTGATGCCATAGCACTCTACTGAAGGTGACATAGTGAGACTCTGTCTCAAAAAAAAAAAAAAAACAGAAAAGAAATGAAAAAGATAGTAAGACATTTTTCAAACAAAATAAAACTAAGAAAATGTGTTGCTAACATAAATATCCCTTAATAAGTGGTTGAATTAAGTTCTTTAAATAGAAAGGAAACGATAGAAGAAGGAATAGAATTTCAGAATGGAAATAAGAACATCAGACAGACCAAAAGTAGGGTAGGATTAAATATAATATCCTAACTTATCATGAATTTCTTAAATAATGTTTGATTGTTGAAACAAAAATAAGGCCATGTGACGTTTTGTGCAATGTATCTAGAGCAGGGGTCCTCAAACTTTTTAAACAGGGGGCCAGTTCACTGCCTCTCAGATTGTTAGAAGGCTGGACTGCGGGCCCCAGGATGAGTTGGCTGCTAAGCAGGACAGGCAGCTGTGGCAAAAACACCTGGTGGGCCCAATAAATGTCCTAGGTGGGTTGCATATGGCCCGCAAGCCGTAGTTTGAGGACGCCTGATCTAGAGGAAATACATAAGCATTTATATTTTAAAAGGAAGAAGAGTAATGAGATCCAAAGGAACGTAGGTTTCTATACTCAAGCTGCTGAAAGCACATTCTTATTAAACCATGCATATCCTTAAATGTGAAACAAAGCAGAAATTATATGCCACTTCCCCAGGTGAATAAAATGAAGCTGAAAGATGATTTATACTCACCCCAAGTCACTTTTCATAAGTATAAAATGCCTATTTTTTTCATTATCCATAATTTTAAGTAATGAATTTCAGTAATAAAGACTGTATTCCACTTTTCCCCATTTTCGAAGAGAGTTAGAACTTTCTAAGAAAGATGGAGACTACTCAAAACAGCATTTTGATAATAGTAGCACAACGGTTTAAATTTAAACTCGGACACTCGTGCTTAAAATTGATACATTTGATACATTTTTATGACACATAGATGACACCTCACTATCACTGTTGGAGAATAGAGATATTAGTATTAAATACCAATAAAGTAAAAATTCAAGGGATATAGCAAATTTCTTCTGGATGATTGCTGGTAGTTCATAGAGACATGTCTTATATCTGAGAGACTTACTGAAGATCAAAAAAGAGTAGTGGAAGCCCATTTCTGGGCTTGATAACCTTGCAGATTTTGTCTTTTAAAAACATTTGCTGACCTGTTACCATTGGGGCAAAAATGCATATATACACCTGCTCACCTAAAAGTATAATAATAGTTCATTGTCTATGTAGAGAAAATAGATAATTAAATTCAAATCATCTTTTGAAGTTTTGCCCCTGAATCCTTCTTCTTCCCATTTATATTGCTACTGCGGAGAATTATATATGAAGGAAATTATATTTACCACTTGCATGCAACAAAAATTTTAGCTGGTGTCAGTTCAAGCTCATTTAACTCTTCTAATAATAAGGGCAAACTGTAATGATTGTATTACACTTGTAGTCCATTAAAATTTTTATGGTTGATTGTTCTCTTTTTAAATTTTATTTAGTGTTTATAACACGTAATGATGAAAAATCTTTCATCAGGTAGGGAGGGACAAGCAGAGAGTAAATGTAAACAAAGATCTACATTATGAAATTAAAGATATAGCCTTCATTTATTGTTAGGGGTAAAGAGATTTTTCTGCAGAAACCAGAACAAAAATGTCACATTCTTTAAGACTTCTCATTATTAACATTTTTATCAATGTTACCTGGTGAAAACTAATATTATCAATAGGACAGAATGTAGTAATAATTGACGGAACATGGCCTTGGAAACTAGTTGAAGAAGGTCCTAAAGCCAGCTTGATGGCTGGTAAGTCAAAAACTGTATAAACTAGACTTTCGTGTCTTTTTTTTTTTCATTCATAAGATATAATTAACAACACCGTTAAGTTAATATTAAGATTTTTTTTTTTTGAAACAGAGCCTCAAGCTGTCCCCCTGGGTAGAGTGCTATGGCACCACAGCTCACAGCAACCTCCAACTCCTGGGCTCAAGC
>CAUYQV010170831.1:0-16837 GCA_963574575.1 Galagoides demidoff | reverse complement strand
GTGGCCTCCTGGACTTGATCACTCCTTTTTTACAAACCTCGGTTATTGTCTTTTTCAAGGAGTCTAAAGTAACCCTTGTATTCAGTATACCTTGTTAGTCAGAAGTACAATTCTCTCTTCAGATGTTATAATCTGGCTTCCTTTTTTACAATTCCAGTGAAATTATTCCCAACAAGGTCAAACCCAAATTCCATATCGCTAAATACACTGGGAATTGCCTTGATCTCATCATTCTTAATTTTTGGTATTTAATCAACTCATCACCCCTTGTAACTCTCGTTTTGGGAGGTTGACAAATACCACATAATTATGGCTTTTCTCGTACTTTATCATCTGATCTTCTTTGGTAGTACTTCCTCTTTTGTCTTCGAAATGTTCAAGTTTCCAGAATACTTTTTCCTATGCTTTCTTCTTGAGAGAGCTAAGGTAAACCCTTTGTTTTCAGTACCATTTGTTAACTGATGATTCCCAAATGTATAGGTCCAGCTTAGGCCTGCCTCATGGGCTCAAACTATTATAAAACAACAATAACTACCACAACTAGTGACTATTGTATACTTACTACATATCAAGCACAGTTCTAAGATTATATATTATATATATTTAGTTAATTCTATCAATGACCTGATTTTGAAGCTATTATTATTATTATTATTGAGACAGCATCTTGCCCTGTTACTCATGAGGGAGTGCAGTGGTGTAATCATAGTTCACTGTAACCTCAAACTCCTGGGCTCAAGTGACCCTCCACCTCAGCCTCCCAAGTGCTGGGATTGCAGGTGAGAGCCACCATGGCTGGCCTGAAGCTATTATTCATATCCACATTTTCACAGATGGGGAAACTGAGACATGAAAAGGTTAAGTAAATACCCAAGGTGGCTGAGTCAATGTTCACCTCCCAGAGAAGTCTGACTCTGTAATGAGAGAATTACGCTCATGACAATTTTGCTCTGCTGCCCAGTAACCCTCTCCAGCTAGCTGGCTAGAGGTATCCAAAGTGAGTCTACTGAAAGTTGGCTTCCTCACTCCTCTCTCTCTAGACTCTTCTGCACCATGTAGTGGCAACTCATGCCAAAAAATGAAGAGCCTTTTCTAATTTGTCCCTTCCTGTTCTACATTTCCATCGAGTCTATCATGCAGGTCCTGTTGATTATCCCCTTCATGCCTCATTTTCGCCCACTCCTTTGTGTCCATAGCCATAAGCCTCACTTATGTACCCTGCTGCCACAACCTTCATCTGGTTTCTTCTCCTGCACACTTTATTCGTTCTCTGTACAACTTACAGAATTATCTTTAGAAATTTCACCTTTTCAGCGTCTTTCAAGTGATTAGAATAAAATCCCCACCCCTTATCATTGCCTGCAGTGCTCTTCACAGTCTGATCCCTGTCTGTATTAGAACCTCAGGTGACGTGACTGTCCTTCCAGCTCACCATGCTCCAGTCTCATATCCCTTTCTCAAATATGCCACCTCCTTCGCATGCCTCCTTTTCTTCCCCTTATTAGCTACTCTAAAGTTCCCCTCAACAACCAGTCATTCTGTTCCACTTCAACTTTTAATTTTTTTTCTTAACATTAGTCACAAATATGTAGTAATTATCTTATTTGTTTGTTTACTTGTCTGTCTTCCCCCACAAGAATATAAAGTTTAAGAGGGAAGAGACCTTGTCTCTGTCACTTACTAGTCTATTCCTGGGTCTAGAAATATAGACAAAGCAAGAATTAATAAATTTAATAGAAGTCCTCTTATCTAATATTAATGACACCAGTCCTTCGTTGGTTTTTTAGGGTTCACTTGAGAAACAGAACCAATAGATATACACACATACACAGAGAGTTTTTTTTTTTTTGCAAGAAATAGACTTACATAATTATGAAGGATGAGAAGTTCCCCAATGTGCGATTTGCAAGTTAGAGACTCAAGAGAACTGAGGATATAGTTCCAGTCCCACACCCAGCAGGCTCAAACCCCCGAAGGACCTGATGCTTCAGTTCAAGTCCATAGGAAGCAAGGATAGAACCCTGTCCTTGCTTAGTCAGCCGGGCAGGCAGGAGGAGCTACCTCTCCTTCTCAGAAGGGCCAGCCTTTTTGTTTTATTGAGGGCTTAGATGAGCCTCATCCACATCAGGGAGGGCAATCTTCTCCCACAGTCCACCAATTCAAATGTCAATGTCATCCCCAAAACACCCTCACAGGAATATCCAGAATAAGGTTTGACCAAATATCTGGGTACTCCATTGCCCATCAATTTGACACAATAAAAATTTCCCTCACTGTTGGTTAGTCAAAAAATAAATTAGTCATATTAGACAACCATGAAAGAGATACATGGAGACCTGGAACTTATTTTTGTCACTTCAAATATATAAATGCGTATTCATTTACTAATCTTTTTTTTGGGGGGGGGGGCGGGGGTGGGTTTGAACTGACCACCCTCAGCATATGGGGCCAGCACCCTACTCCTTGAGCCACAGGCACCACCCCATTTACTAATCTTTTGTAGTAGATCAAAAACTTTTGTTGAATATGAATGTGGTGACTAAAGTTCTTGCCTATAAAAGTGTACTCATAATTCATCTTCTACATTTCTGTTGTCTGTTTGATAAGTGAGAAAAAAATAGTTACAATGCAATCAAAGAAAAAAGTTTTCTAGACTTGAACAGTTATTTTTTTCCAATTCTTTTATGATTATTTGATTTGATCTCATTTATAAATTCTGTGTGCTTTCTGAGGTATTCAGTTTTCGCAGCAATGACATTTCTCTTTTAAAACGTTATCTGTCAAGCTGTGCAGCATGTAGTTGTTGAATTATTACCAAGACAAGGTTTGGGATCAAACGTGACTGAGTCAAGGGACGCATACAACTGGTCTAGTAGGAGCACAAGTACCTGAGCAGAATGAGCAGTTAGTGTACGATGGTGAAGGTTCAGTTCACCTGGGGATCAGCCAGTAGGATTGAGTGATGGATATGGCCGAAATATCAGGAGAGTTAGCTCAGTGGAGGTTGGCTCAGACAGTTGTTCCCAATATAAATGGGCTAAAAGGATATTACATTAACATCTGTTTGCATCAAATGCATCCAGGAGTCCCCAAAGGACACAGGTTACCATGAAAACCAAAATAAACAAGAAAAGGAAGAGAAGCCACTTCCAGAATTTTCTAGAAGCTTTCTTGATTCCTTTTGGTTACATTTGTCACTTCCTATTTTCATGATTGCCTTCGGACATGTAATATAAATTTTTAATTCTAATCTAAGACATACCCTATGACATCCCAGGAATAAAATCATATGCTATTTTTTAAAAGTATCTCTTTTTATTTTAATAGTCTTTGTTAAAAGAAATTCTGCTTGATCCTATTTAGATGATAAAATAACCTGGGCCACCCGTGAAAACTACTCATAAATGGGCCCTTTGGTTAATAGCTTCGTGCTCAGGCAAGTCTCATTTTTCAGTTTTCTGTAATGACAAAATGCAAGTTAACATTTTCATGTAATGAGATGATACTCTAAAGAAATTTTATTACTTTTGTTAATTTTCTCTATGACATATTTGAAAATGTAAGTGGCAAAAGCCTATAAAAGCTAAGCTTTGAGAGCTATAAAAGAAACTAATTATTTAGTCTCTTCATTTCTAAACAGCTGAAAAGATAATAATGTGCTGATACTCAAGCTGTCAGGGGCTGCACTAAATACTCCAGTGACCAAGCAGTAACACTTGTGCTGAGTCATGTGTCCTATTTTCCTTTTGAAGTTATTGTCGAGTGGAGGTAAAATGTGTGCGGCTTCTAAGAGGGCTCCAGGGTCAGATTACAGGTTTGAACCTCAGCTCTGCCTCTTGCTATCCCAACGACTATGGGCAATTATTTAAGTTGCCTAAGTGTTAGTCTTGTCAAATGCTGGATCCTTGACAATTTCACCAGAGTAATGTATTTATAAAGTAAATGTGAGTTTGTTGCTTACCTCAGTCAAGGAGAACACTGCTTTGAAAATGAATTATCAACATCTTGGGAAGGAGAGAGCAAAGCTGTGATATTTATGAGGTTTGGGGGTTTGGTGTAAGACAAGTCTGTGAATGCAAGCAAGGGGGACTGGATGAAGACTGGGTAAAGATCACCATCACACACTTGAGGATTGGTGGGGGCAGCAAAAAGAGGGCTTTGAGGAGGGGCTCCGGAAGAGTCTTAGAGAGCAACAAGTGGTTTGAGGCTATCTATTGAAAAGTCAAATGGTTTTGTGTTTATTAAAAATACATTTTTTAAGAAGTTCCTGAAAGGAACATTATAGTTATTTTTAGCTTTTATCTCTCTGGACACAAATTTCCTGGAATAGCAAAATCATAATGATGAAGATAGCGGCAGAATGAAATCATGACAATGTGGACAGTACTTGCAGGGGGAGATAGGGGAGATGACTTTGATTCTCAATAGTAGTGAATTTACAGATGGTGTTACTATGGATTAGCAAACCTTCCAGAAAGAAAGCATATAGAATAGAAAAAACAAGGGTTTGGAATTGGTCAAATGGAGGATCAAATCTGAGCTACAAATTTTTAGTAGCCGTGATCCTGTTTTATGAACTTTAGAATGCTGACAACTTTTTCACAGGGGTGTTGGGAGAATCAAAAGAAAGAATGTGTGGAAGATGGTGTGTATCAGGCAGGAAATCTGCCGCTCATTCAAATGAGGGAATTGAAGAGGAGGTGAGATGGGACTAATTGCAGAGGTTGAGGAATCCACAGAGATGTGGAAGCCAATCAGGACCACCTGTCACCACTCCTAGGACTGAAGGGGCAAGGGAGGGAGCTGTGTTGGAGCCTGGTAAGAAGCCACCTGACCTCCTGACAAGACCCGAGGCTCCAGGGGAAGGAGTGCGCACACTGCTAACCCAGGAAGGGGCAGCAGGAATAAATACACCTTTCATTTGTCAAACCCAACTGGAAACCAAGGGGCAGATGAGCCCCTTGGGGGGCTGATGAAGATGCAGTCCTTCCACATAAGCCTCCCCAGGCAGGAAAAAGGAAGGAGAATCACAACAAAAATGTCAGGAGAGACACACACACACAGAAAATAACCAACTCTAGCAGGTGCTTACAAAGGCTTAGGTCTTACCATGAATGACTTCCGAATGACAATGATGACACAATTGAAATAGAGGTATATGCTAGTTTAGTGCTAAAGAAATCTCTATGTCTCTATTCTGGGGTAGGGCTACTTCTAAACACTAACCATGTGCCGTCTGTGGTATAATAATAGTTAGAGTATTTATTTAATGGGCTTGTTCATTCTGAAAGGTCATAAGTATTACATCGGCTTCTTGGCATACTGGCAGGTTAGAGATTCATTGGCCTCAGAAGCATAATGTCTATTCATACTGTCTATTCAGTTCTAGAATCTCCTCCTTAAAATCTATGGGTTTTTTTTTTTAAACTTACAGAAAAAATGAATTGGTTGAATAGAAGTGCACTCACATTATCGCATAAACTATAGTATTCATATATGCGGATGGTGCCCAAAAATATGTATGCATTTTAAGAAAGAAGAAAAATCTCTATTATATTTGTAATACTCAAGTCACATTTGACTTCTGCAATCACAAGAGGTTCATAATGTGACTTGTATTCATCTTCTGTTATCAGTATATATTGAGTATTACAATTTTAATATTTTTTTTTCCTTTCTTAAAATGGGTCTTCACTTTTTGGTGCCGTGTGTGTGTGTGTGTGTGTGTGTGTGTGTGTGTGCGCGCGCGCGCATGTACATATATATGCACACATATATAATGCAATAATATAATCCCATACATGGCACTGATACTAACAGCCACTCCATTGTCACAGGGCATGATGACCAGACTAGCACGAGGGTGTAGCGCACTCAGTGCCTTCTTTGTGTCCTGGCTCTTTATTATCCTCAATCCCATTTAAATGTCAACCTGATCCATGGTGGTAGGTGGCCTTTTGCTCATTCGAATGCTTAGGGTTGATTGCAGACCCTTCTCATACACGCAAAATCCTCAGCCTTATTCTTTTGCCATCTAAACTTTTAAGTGCCCTAGAATGCATGGGGGTATCTTTCCCAAAAGCTTGTTTCTGCTTGGAGAGGAAGGAGTTAGACTACCCACACACTCCCACCACCCCCATCCACTCTGACAGTTTTAGGCAGGGAAAGAAGTATCTTCTAGAATGAGTTCTATCTGATGCCCTTTCCCCTGTTATTTTAAGTCACTTCCTTTTGTGGTTGGCTGCTTGTTGTTGCAAAAATGCCCACATTCTGTGGATCTGAGCTTGACTTACTCTCCTGAACCGGGACTATAGTAATAAAACACTCCCCTTATGTCAGCTGCTCTTCACCTGGAGATTGTCTAATGTAGAAAACACTGAAGGGATGATATTCTCCATTAAGTATATCACGGAAAGGGGTCCTCATGCGTTGTACCCCTTTTGAGAAACCGATTATCTATGTTTAGGTCATTTTATACCCCACTGCTTCTTGGTGACACTGTTCCCAGCACTCTCTCAACACAACTCACTTTGTAACCAAATCTTTTGAGAAGTTACAGTGTACATTTTCCAGAGGACAATACCATTGTGGTGTGTAATATCAGATACACTTATTTAAAGCAAGGCCCTACTTTCTTATAGAACACATGAGGTTGTACATGCTGCACGCTCCCATGTACACACACAACTCTATTCACTCTGTCTAAAAGCATTATGCTCCTTCAAGCCCGGGACTATAACTTACTTGTCTCTTTTACTCCACCAATGTATTCCTTTGCTTAATGACTTTACTTCATTTGTGAAATGCTGCCACCAAGTGAAGAGCCATTAAATGGGGGAAAAAAAACTCTCTTACATTTAATGGAAAAAATTATGATGTTTGCCATTAGAGTCCAAGATGCCTAAACAATTTTCTTAGACTGAAAAATCTATGCATTAAACAATTAAAAAAAAGAAGAAGAATTCTTTATGACTGAGTCTCACTCTGTTGCCATGCTAGAGTGCCATGGTGTTGGCCTAACTCACTGCAACCTCAAACTCCTGTGCTCAAGCGGTCTTCCTGCATTACCCTCTTGAGTAACTGAGATTGTAGGCACCTTCCACAAAGCATGGCTAATTTTTCTATTTTTAGTAGAGATAGGTCATGTTCTTCCTCAGGTTGGTCTTGAACTCCTGAGCTCAAATGATCCTCCCACCTTAGATTCTGTGAATGCTGGGGTTACAGGTGTGAGCCAGTACAGCTGGTCAGTAAAAACAAGTTCTTATAATTAAGAAATGTTTTAAAGTAAATAAATGGTTTGCATTTAAAATGCAAGTTAACAAGGTTAATACTTTGCTGAAGAAGATAAAAGACCTACGGGGATGGTGGGTGGTGAAGGGGGCTATGAAGTAGATACAATTTGGGGAGCATTTCCTCTTTCTGCAACATACTCTCAGCTGAATTTCTAACTTTTGGGTGGGGGGTTTGTGTTTTCTTGCACTCAGATATATACTTAAAGTTACAGCACAGAAACATAATTTTAGCATGAAATAAAGGCTCAATAATCTTTATTTAAAGGTCAATAAATGCTTCAAAACTCTTCAGAATAGCCCAGGTGACACCAGGCTGAAGATGCTGCCTTCTTGTCCCTTTGCTTCACTTGTCCCTTTCCTTTCACACAAAGGAAAACATTTCGGGTGTATTCATCATGGTGCACAGTTTAAATTTGTTCCCTATGTTTTTCTCTGACTAAAATCTTGTTTTGGATGAATTTTAAATGTGTCTTTGCCTGAAATTATAACGTTGAAATACCACTACTTATAGCATATTTATTCAGAGTGTTTTGCTTGTAAAAATCTTGCTCTCTTGGGGGAAGAAAGGGAGCCATCTGAAAAGTAGCATAACTTTTCAAGATACATTCCGTGGAAAAGTCATGACCTAAGCTGTCAGCTGGTGAGGTCAGTTACAGCATATTACAAAGCATGCACTTGAATCAATGAATGTACAAGTCAGTAATAAGATACTGGAAGATCATTTAAATCAACATTAAACTGGTCAATTGCCTCTCAGGAAGAAGTTGTTTTGATTCTAACAGTGAAAACCCAAAATTTTTAACTCGCTACAAAGGCTATTTATCCCCATGTATCTGAGGTGTTTTAGACTTCTTAAAAATAAGGTAGAGGCTTCATATTGGTTTTCAGCAAATTTTCAGTAGAAACTAGAACAACATTAACATGGATACCTGTAGATTCTGGAGGGTGAGGAGCTCCTAAACTAACCAAAGACACCTTGCTTATCCTCATCTGAGTTCCAACATTATACACACTTTCTGACTTAGGAGGTCTCTCCTCCGTTCTTTCCTTCCTTCAGTCCCTTGCCATGCTCTTTTGAAAGATCTTAGCAGGAGGACAAATCAAAACAGAAATAAG
The DNA here is from genome assembly GCA_963574575.1 of Galagoides demidoff. Classification (NCBI taxonomy): domain Eukaryota; kingdom Metazoa; phylum Chordata; class Mammalia; order Primates; family Galagidae; genus Galagoides; species Galagoides demidoff. Next base: position 8,429 of record CAUYQV010170831.1, on the reverse strand, counting down.
TTCAAAGATTTCAATGAGACTTAGAATTTAATGCAACATGTATAAAAATTTTTAAAGGATTTTTTTTAAGTTCCTGGAAAACATTCATCATCCCAATTCTCCTCTGGTATGGGCATTCTTTTTATTATTATTATTATTTTTTGAGATGGAATCTCACTCCATTGCCCAAGGTAGAGTGCTGTGGCACCATCATAACTCACAGCAACCTCAAATTTGTGCTCAAGTGATTCTCCTGCTTCAGCTTCCTGAATAGCTGGAAGTAGAGGTGCCCACCACCATCCCCAGCTAGTTTTTCCTATTTTTAGTAAAGGCAAGGTCTTGCTCTTATCCCACTGGTCTCCAACTCCTGAGCTCAAGCAATGCACCCACCTCAGCCTCCCAGAGTGCTGGCATTGCAGATGTGAGCCACTGTGCCCAGCCTGGTACAAGCCTTCTTAATTAGCTGTCAGTATGAATGAGACTTTCAAGTAGATTTACCAATGCTTCTTTAAGAGAATTCTCTTCTGGGGACAAGAACCTATTAAACCAAGGATAAAGTACTTCTACCCTCTGCTGGTTCTTTTAAAGTACTTATGTTTCCATTTTACCTATTAAGATTACTCCCCAGCTATCTTCTTGGGAATACATATTCATTTCCCACTAAACTCAAACTAAAACTCAAACCCACCTTTCACAATCTGCTAGTCTATTTGGTATAGGTGAATGAAGCCACCTATGTATTTGTTATTTACTGCCATGCTTCTTACTTGGCTACCCATAGAGGATGCAAACCCTACTGCAGGTTTCATGCATTTTCATGATGGAAAATGCAAGAGGAGGTGTCTAGATAGGGTACCATATATATAGACCGATGGCCAGAGAGGAGCCTCAGAAATATTTGCCAATCTCCTTACCCACAGGGTGTGGGGAGCTGCCAAACTTCTCATATGACACTTTGCAAACTGCCCTAAGACTAGAATGTTTATGTTTCAATGCCTTTAAAATCAACCTCAAAACATATTCAATTATATTTAATAAGATTTAGTACATCTAACAGAGAGCTAATATATTTTTCAGGCATAAAGAAGGTACAGGTGTGACCTATAGTCAACCTTACCTCATCTTGTAGCCAATAGTTCCTCACCAAAATTCTCCACTCTACCATAATTTGGAAAATTTGACAGTTCAAGTAATTCTATAGGAGTCAGCAAGTAAATGTAGTTGAATCCATTTATAGAAACTTGTATCATGATGCTGTAAAAAATATAAATGTTTTCATTTGATGCTTTTACAAAGTCATGAATAATCATTTGAGACACTATTGCATGCAAATAAATACTCTAAACTACTATATATTCACTGCAATTCAAAACACAGAACCTGGCAAGAAGAAGGACTGGAAGCTAATGAAATTTGTCAACAGTCTTAAGTGCCTCTCCTCCCATCATAGCTTTATAGATGTTAGCATGAAGGGACAAGACCTGGTCTCTGCTCTCACTTCAAAAGAATCCAGGCATCAAATCTCAAACAACCTCACCCCTTTAGCAGAAGACTTGTGAAGACAGGGGAAATGGATATGAATCCCAGGGGCATAAAAGGTGATTTTCCAACACACAAATCATCCTGATGGATCTTAACAAGTTCACTATGAGGGGAAATCTGCTGAGATATATGGAAAATGCTGCAACATTTTGAGGAAGAGAATGGAACGTGGAGTTAAGCTTTCCCTTTGCATGGAGCTCAAGGGAAAACTTGGGTGAAGCTTTCCTCTGTGCTCATAGCAATTAGTTATACTTCCAAGTTCAAAGACTCAATTGACTATTCTTAAATAATTACTATTTGTCTTTTAAAAATGTATTGTACAGAACATGTATAGTATTATAATTAGTAGTATTTCTTAGTACTCAATAAATAGAAAAAATTGAAAAGAAATCCCCTTGGATGGGTTCTAACGTGAGCCTCCCAATTGCATGCCCGGCATTGGAGAAAGCCGTTGACATTCAGTGCAATGCACACACATTGAGTATGTACTGAGATCCGGCACTGACTTGTTTCTTTGAAAGGGGAGGTTCCTACCTCGTCATAAAACACAGATCTGCTCCTAAGTGAAGAACAGAATGAGGAAAGGAATGTCAGGTGAAAGCATCTTAGACTTATGTGTTCCCAAGGCTGTTGGGAGTCCAGAGCTGAAGTCACTCATCAGAAGAGGCCCACGTGTCCTATGTCCCTGTCATGACTTTCCTGCCATACTCACTCACGGAGAGCGGCCCATGGGAAGTACAGCCTCCGTGTGAACATAGTAATGGATTGCAGAACCAGGTAGAGAGCTCTTGGTCAGTTATGCTCCCTGTTCTGAGAGGACGTTCTTGCTGTTGCCATGCCAATGAGTCATCCCTGGGAATGCGTCTCTTGGCATAGAATCAGTATGACACATGTATATTGATGATCTTTTAGCATCCTAAGTGTGTCTGTTTGAATAAGAAGGAAATTAGTTCATATATTTGCTTGGTGGAGAGATGAGTGTTTTCTACTTCAGAAAGATAAAGTAATTTATTTCGAGTATGATCTTTGCACCTACTCGGTTCCTCTGATAGGGACTGGATGGTTTTCAGCTCAAAGGAAGTTGACACTTCCTTCTTAGAAAATGGTTAAGATGGAGAGAAAGATTTGGTATTGGACTAATATAGAGAAGTAGCAGCTCTGTTAATTTCTTTTTATTTTTCTCCTGAAGTGAGATTTTCTTCTTTGTGGTAAATGATTGCTCTACCTGAAGGGATTTGACACCAGGATGGGGACAGAGGGTAGAGTAACCATGTTTACAATATTCTGAGCATCTTTTTATTATAGCCTAATTATTTGTGTCTGTCTCCTACAGAAGCCTCTTCCCTATCATCCAATCCACAAGTTAGGATGAGTAACAAATGAGTAAGGAATGGCATTCTGTTATGGTACTGCAAGTTGCTACAATGGTTTCCTTGTTGTCTCGACATCAAAATTTTACCCCATCATGGTAGTAACTGAGCTCATCATCATGGCCCATGAATACTTATGAATATTATATGTTTACCAATGAGAATACAAAGAAGACTCAGATTCTTTAACTCAAGGGACATAAAATCCATTTTGGAGAAAATGCATGTGTATAAAAACACTCCAAATAGTACAGTCTGTTGGGTCTGGATTTGATTTATCCCATTTATGAGCTATAGAACTAATCTGTAACAGTTTCCTGGATGCTTAGCAGGAAACATGAGATCCTGGGCCAGAAATAAAGGACTTTATTGACAGCATAGCAGGCTAGCAGCAGCAGAGCTTGGAGAATTCACTGCTGTCCCAGTGAGTAGAAAGCTACCTCACTCTTTGTCTGAAGGGGGACACATGCATCCTCATCTTACAGGTCACCAGCTGCAAAAGCCAGTGTGAGGAATGGCCTGCGTAACAGGGCCTTGTGGTCTTCACATAGCCAGCAGGAACAGGATATGTGGTCTTCCCATAGCCATAGAGGAACTCAAGAAGCCAAAAGAAAACTGACTCTCACAACACTGGCAGAAAGTGAAATGGTCAGTAATATTGGTGGCACCACTGAGACTCGGAGGTCATAAATAACAGGATACTCACAACTTGGGTAGATAAATTGATGGTTATCTTGGCTACAACAAAGAAGAAAATATTACTGGCTATAGTAACATGTGCATTACTAGCTTATCTCAAAAGGCAGCAGTGGTTTTCTTAAAAAAAAATGCAGGAGAAGAGAAATAGGTCTCTGGGAGTTTTAATATTTATCAACAAGGATGAGATTGGATTAATTGCATTGAGAAACATAATGCAAAACTATCATTTACTGTCAAAGACTTGAAAGAAGAGATGTTAAATGCAGGAATCTGATTGTAATCAAGTGATTTGAAATGTTATCTCCATCCCGACATTTCTGCATATTTTCTATTAAATAGACACAATAGAAACAATGAGAATGATGCCTGATGTTTTAAGCTTCAATTAGCCACACAGTGGTTGATGGGAGGATAGGGATTTAAAACGCTTTATGTTTCCATCAGATAAAAATCTGTGACCTGTAAGTCATTACTATTCATCAGTCTGGGGCCAAGTTCTGCTCCACACCCATGTCTGCTTGGCCCAATTCCTTCAGTGAGTTCCAGAACCACACAAGAGGTTGTAGCCAATAGTGACCTTTTGTACCAGAAACTCCACTGATTCTAGCAGGAAACTGGGTTTCCTCCACTTGGGTCCAGAGGACACTGTACATGACCTTGAGGTACTTTGTGATGCTATTGTGTGGCCAACAGCGATGAAGCAGCAACAATTCCCAGAACATAAGCAGATGATCTCAGGGAGCCACAATCCTGACTGGGACTCCCTGCTTCAGAGAGGAGAAATGGAGTCAGAATTAACAGCCACTGAAAGTTTAGAGAACAGCCTGCTTCTCTAAACTTTTCAATTTATGAAAAAAGTATATGGATTAGAGGCCCAAATAAACATGTGAAAATCAATGATTTGTTTTTCAAAAGTAAAGTTGATCAAAAAACATAAATACAGACTTTTGGATCATGAACCAAGCTCTGTGTATATGAGTGTGTGTCTCAGGACTTTTTAAATTCATTTGTACAAGTTTCATCTGTATATAGAAGAAAAGAGCGTGGAGAGCTCTCCTTGTCACTTAATGTGAGTCGCTCTTTACCTTCCCTGAAATTGCCTCTTCCTGCTTTGTATTTTTCTCTGATTATCCTGCTTCCTCGTTTACAGGCTGACCTAGCTTTCTAGGTTTAAATACCTAACCCTCCCTTTCTTCAGCAATTTATTTCAACTACATGAAGACCCAGTACTGGGACTTCCCTCCATCATATTTATATTTTAAAGAGAAATTTTTGATTTAGAAAAAGAAAGGGATCTCTTCCACCCACGGATTTTCCAGGGCTCCCTTCTCTCACTTCAAGAGCTACAAAAGCATTAACAAAATAGCTATTCTGCTTCTGTGTAAGTCTGTCTCTGGCCACTGAGGATTTCTATGCCCAAATTCACACTGAATCCTTGACTTTAGACCCATTTGTGGACAATGCTAGATTCCCAGTGAAAAGTTTCCAATCTCAGCAGCCAACCAGATGTTCTGCCTGATATAGTAAGCATCCAAATTCTATTTGAGAACACATAGGCGTTTGATTGGATTCTTCATTTGTCATCTGGATATTTGGCACTACACACACACAAGTCTTTAGAAACCGCAGAAGGAATTCATTCTCTAGGCATGTTGTGTAATCTGCCCTACAATGTTGTCTTTCTGTTCTAAAAGAAAGTTTCAGTGTCCACTGAAGTGGCAGCAGCATAGAAATCTGTCCTAAAAAAGGAATTGGATAGTTAGGCGGCTATTTAGTTCTTTTAGAAAGCCAGTGCCGGTCGGTCGGGAGCTGGAGTTGCTCTCTGTGCCATTGGGGATGGGATAGGTCATGCTGTGGCCACCCCAAATCTCAGTACTTTAAATAAGAAGGGCATATTTTTCACTTATGTTACATCTCTGATGTGGAACTGGGTGGCAGTAGGTTGGGGGAAAGGAAGGAGTGGGGTGTCTGCTCAGTAGCGACTCAGGGACCCAGACAGAGGCGCTTTCCTTTCAGCATGAATTTATTTCTGCATTGGCCCTGCAGGGGGAGAGCAGAGTTTGTGGGTCTCCCACAGGTACTTTGTAAAATCTCAGTTTGGAGAGTACCCTGTTGGGCAGACTTCAGATGGCCAGGACAGCACAGTCTCCCGAGCGTATCCCCGGAGGGGAACAGGGACCAGTTACCAGTGAGCAGCAGTGATGTCAGTCACACAGCCATTCAGGGCTCAGAGGAAAAATTCTCCAAAACAGAATTCCTTAAAGCTGGAATTCTTCCTAGGGCAAAATCAAACATTTTTTTGGCTTCCTCCGACTAAAAATAGGGTTATAATTTATTAATATATTACTATATATAATTGTGTATTGTTACATAGATAGGATCACTAGAAGTGAGTTTTATTCAAAATTTAAAAGTTTATCTCCTTCCTTTCGGAGAATGCAAATCCCTGAAATTAAAGTGTCGCTAAAACTTTTATAAAACAACTATACAGACCTATACATAACATGCACAGTAGATGTATAAACTCCATGAGAAAAGAGGTGATATCTATTTGTTCACCTCACTTACTCTGATAGTTATGATAAAGGTGACCTGTCCACCCTCACTCCATCCTTCACAGCCTGGCACAATGCCCATCAATAAATATGTGTTACATTTGAAACAAAATAATACATATTGAATATAAGACAACCTAAAATAAACAGACAACAATTTAGGTTCCAGGACACTAAACAGAGTAAATTCAACAAATAAACCATATGCTGATGGGTGATAATTTCGTGTCTTCTAAAATACTTCCTTCTAAACATTTCATTTCTTCTAAAACATTAAATAAAACAAATATTTAATGATAAAACCTCTCCTTCTGCTAGGTCTAAAATTCTCACCCTTAAAATTGTTCCCATGAATTTCATAACAAAAGCGTGAAAATTATCTAAATTCAATTTTGGCTTAAAATATTTCTTACTGGTTTCAAAAATACTTAAAAACGTTTGCTACATGTGTGTCATAACAACAACAAATATTTGTTGCCATTCACTGTTAAATATTTTGAGGCATGACGACTCTTGGAGGTAAGTGCTAGTGTTAATCACTCCATTTACAGATGAGGAAACCAAGACAAGAGAATATAACTCACTTGCCCAAGGTCACACAGCTAGTATGTGATGCAGCAATGCTACTATAATTAGAACCCAGACAGTTTGGAGCTGCCTTTGATACTGTATGGGGGCAGTAAAGATGAAAGAGACTCTATCCTTGTCTCTAGAATAAACTCACATTAGAACCATATTGTGCAGGAACAAGATAAGGATGCCAGCTTTTGCTACTTCTGTTAAACAGAGTACTGGAAATTCTAAAGACAGCAATGAAGCACTGTACTGTTCCCCATACTAATCACACATTGTTACATTTCCTGTCCCCTTAATCATTCCCCAATCTGTCCTCCACAATGTCTCCCCTCACTTACCCACACCATCCTCTATACTATCTCCAACACGCTGTCCTACAACATGACTCCACACTGTCCCCTTTACTGTTGCCTGCACACTACACTGTCCCCGCTCACTCACCCACACTGTCCTCTACACTATCTCCAACATGCTGTCCTACAATGTGACTCCACACTGTCCCTTTAACTGTTTCCTGCACACTACCCTCTACACTGTGTAACCAATCTCTAGAACTCTCGTTATCTTGCAAAACTAAAACTATTTCTATTTGGTTCTTTTTTTATGATTTCAGCTGACATCATTTATTACATTTATTATAAGAGTATTTTCTTTATCTCCGTGAACATAATTATAATTGCTGCTTTCAAAGCCTTGTATGATAATTACAACATCGTGGGACATTTTGAGATTAATTTCTGCCACCTGAGTTTTGTCTTGTGTGTAGATTACAGTATCTTTCCTGTTATCTTTACACATGCCATGGATTTTTTATTGTGTAGTAGTTCAGATGAATGACAGTATGGAGATTCTGGATCCTGCTGTATTCCTTTGAAGAATGTTGATTTTTTTTTCTTTAAGCAGTGAATTAACTTGGTTGAACTCACCCAACCTCTGCCTCCTCTACCACAGTCACAATTAAAATCCCTATTTAGCTTCTCACTATTATTTTTATGTTTGGTCCTTGGGTTCTGTCCCCCATGTATATAGTTCAAAGATTTACTAATTGTTTGCAGGGCACTTACATATGTATTTTGAGATTCACTCTTCATATTTCCCTCCTTTTCAAAATAGCTCTCCTAAACTTCCTTCTACTCTGAAAGGTCTAAAAGTTATCCTCTAACACCATAAGTAAGACTATGGTTTTCAGCCTGCCTGGTTTTCTGTGGGTAAAGCCCTCATGCATAAGGATCAGTGCCCAGAGAGCTTTCTTCCTCTTTCTCTTTCTCTCTTTCTTCCTTGGCAATGTCTTTTCATGAAAGATAAACAGCTTGAATTTTAGGAGACCCAGGTTCTAATGTAGCTCTATTCCCAAAAGTTCTCATATGACAGTGGGCAATCTCTGTCTCTTAAGTTGAACCCTCTAGTTCACACCTCTGACACATACCAAGCCTACATCTTGTTAGTGTTTGTGTAATATTTGTAATTCTGATTATTTTTATTTATTTTTATTAAATCATAGCTGCATACATTAATGTAATCATGGGGTACATTGTACTGGGTTTATATACAATTTGAAATATTTTCATCAAACTGGTTAACATAGCCTTCATGGCATTTTCTTAGTTATTGTGTTAAGACATTTATATTCTACACCTAGTAAATTTTACATATACCCTTGTAAGATGCACCCTAGGTGTGGTCCTACCAATTACCCTCCCTCCACTCA
>CAUYQV010170819.1:0-19085 GCA_963574575.1 Galagoides demidoff | reverse complement strand
TTTTTTTTTTAAGAGATGGACACTCTCTCTGTTGTCTAGGCTGGACTCAAACTCCTGAGTTTAAGAGATCCTCCTGCCTCTATGTCCTGGGACAGGGGTCCTCAAACTTTTTAAGTTCACCGTCCCTCAGACTGTTGGAGGGCCAGACTGCGGGCCCCGGGACGAGTCGGCTGCTAAGCAGGACAGGCAGTGGCGGCAAAAACACCCAGCAGGCCGGATAAATGTCCTAGGCTGGCTGCATGTGGCCCGTGGGCCATAGTTTGAGGATGCGTGCCCTGGGAGGCCAGAACAACAGGTGCGTACCATGACACCCAGCTGCAAGACACTATTTTTAAATACGTATTCAACCCTTATTTAGTGGGGAGACACCTGGTGTGAAGTGAGGAAGAGGATAACAGAATTCTCAGTCTTTCCTCTCTTGCTTGTAGTAAATCAGCTCTTGCCCCAACCTTGCAACTTCATTCTGCACGAAGCATTCATAACATATGATTCCATTTACATAAAACACCCAGAATAGCAAATCTAGAGACAGAAGTAGATTTGTGTTTGCCTAAGGCTGGGTGTTGGGGTGGGAGGGTTGGCGGTGACAGCCAAGGGGAGTGGGTTTCTCTCAGGGGTAATGAAAATGTTCTAAAATGGAGGAGATGAAAGCACGGTTCTGTGAATCGACTAAAAAGCCATTGAACGACACACTTTAAATGGGTAAATTGTATGGCGTATGAATTCCATCTTAATAAAACTGCTAAAAATAAATCCTGTACTCTGCAAAAACCAAAGCCCTGCAGTTAACCATGCCCACTGTTCCACGTGAGGCAGGACTGTGTTACTGGGAGAAAGGAGAATTACCCACTCACGGGGCTACCAGACAGCTACAAAATGGGCATCCACTCTAAACTGCTTTATTTTAGGGACAATTTTGCCTATATCGTTATCTTTCTTGAAAAGTGTTATTGTCCCAGGGGCTGGGTATAGTCCAGCATCCCATATGGGTTTGTTCAATTGTCCTTTAGTCTGGCTGTGCTGCAACTCTGCATTTTAAGGATTAAATCCATTCCCTTCTCTAATTCGCTTTTGGACCTTACCTAAGCCAAGTCCCATGAGACAGAGGTAAAATGAGTATTAAAGGATCTGCTGGACTTTATTTAAGACATTTTAAGATGATGGTCATCTCCTCCATTGAGATCAAGTCAGTTTAGCAGAGACTGTCCAGCCTTGCGGAAATAGTGAGAGCTTTGGTTGCCTGAGTTTAAATTCTGGTTACCTTCGACAACTGTGACTTCCTTCAGCCTCAGTTTTCTTGTCTGTAAATTTGGAATATTTGCACCTTGCTTGAAAAATGATTCAGAAGAGGCAATGGAATAATAATTTTCATAGAACCTGGAACGTAGTATGTGCTCAGTAAAAAAAGGAGCCAATATGACTATGATTTAGCTTTTTCATTTCATGTGTGTTATATGTCCTTATTTGGATTTTAAGCTTCTTTAGGGATTGTCCTTTGATTCCCACAAAGCTTCTAACATACTGTCTCCCATGCAAAGGCAAAGAGTTAAAGAAGGATAGGTTCTAAGGACGCCTGAGAGCCACCTGCCCAGGCTGCACTTTCCTACTCCTGTCTGTGACAGCGTCCACTATCCAAGGACAAGGGTGGAAAAGGTCCCCTAGTAGCTTCTGTGATTTCTCTCCCACTCCCCTTATTGCCACCCACAACTGGTTAGACTAGCTGAGGACACTCACCCCCAAGATTGGCCAATGAGCTTTTTTCTGAGAGATTGTAACTGGTTCAACAGATTCCAGCTGTGTCTTCTAGGCCTCTTGGAACGAGGATGTGCAAAGCTAACAACAGGCAGCTGTTGCTACTAGATGCACAAAAGCAGGGCTTTCAGGGAGGTGTAGGCACGAATCAGACATTCTTGTGTTGCACTGTGGTTGTGATTTGAAGTCTGTTACGCAATGTGATTCTAGGCAGGCATTCATAATGCTCCCAGAGAATTTGGAAAGCATGAGAAAATGTTCATGATATAATTTACGGTAAAAAGGATAAGATAAAATTAGGTAGAGCTCACCAATTGACATATATGCATAAAAATACTTGAAAGCAAGTATATCAAAATGTCAGTAGGGATAGAGGGATTGTAAAAGGGTTTGCTTTAGTTTTTAATACTTTCTGACGTTTCGGGATAAGTCTGTTACAGGGAGGAAGAAGTCATTGTAAAATTTCTTCTTTCTCCTTAAAACATTTTGTTTCTCTGGGCTCAATTTTCTCAGAATCCTACCTATTTTGATATCTGATAAATTAATTCACACATAGGTATTAATAACTTGGTATCTCTTGGAAGGTGTTATTATTTGAAAATGAGCTGCAAGAGGCACGTTGACTTCAAGCAGAAGTTACCAACCACTGATCCCTTCCAGAACTAGGCTAAGAAGTTCTACCTATTTGCAGGAGAAAACGTGATAATCTTGTCTAAAAGTAAAATCTTCTCCCACAGATTTTCCTTCGGTTCCTGTTACCAATGTCAACTATTGTCTTGCAGAATGAATATTACAATTACTGGGGAGCTTTATACATATGCAAATGCCCCTGCTACATCTTCCAGAGAGTCTGATTTAATTGGCCTTTCGTGGAGCCCAACCCATTATCTATAGTTTTTTTTTTTAATTAATTGATTTCTGTGTACATTGATGCAAACATGGGGTACATTGTGCTGTTTCATATACAATTTGAAACACCTTCATCAAGCTGGTTAACATAACTTTCACGTCATTTGGTTGATCATTATATCAACACATTTATATTCTAGTTCTAGAAAAGTTCACTTGTACCTTTGTTAGGCAGAAATATAGGTAATCTTTCCCATCACCCTCCCACCCCCCATCCACCCTTCTCCCCTCACCTTCCCCACCCCCAAAGTTTTTTCAAAATATTCTTCAGTGTTGGTGAAAAGTTAGAGAAACACAGTCTCAGCATGAATGAAAAGCTTAAGTGATAAAACCTTCCTGGCCATTTGAAATTACCTAATAAGAATTTAAAAGAATCCATTTGGAATTAAAATCTAAAAAAATCTAAAAAAATGTGGCAAAATTTTACCAGGAGCCAGCCATGTCTGACTGATGGAAAGCAGGCTATAGTTTGTTTTATTTTGCTTTCTTTTATAGTTGGTATTTTAAAAATATTTTTTAAAATTTCCACAATGAGCCTATATTAGTTTTATGATTAGGAAAATAGCAATATACACTTAATAAACATACCGGTTAAAGGGAGGGGAGGAAAACAAATCACAAAAGGAGGAAAGAAATGAGGATAAAATAATTTTTTATGAAGATGTATCTGTCACTAAGAATTCTCAAAATAAAACATGTTTTCTAGGTAGTCAATAATTTTACAAAGAAGTTTTATTCAGAGAAGAAAAAATATTTCCCTTGTGAAGTTTCTCAGAGTGCCATACAACATTCTGATACACCACAACTTTAAAAGGGACACTCACACCATTGCTTTCAAACAACATTTTTCAAATGAAAAGCCTCATACAGAATTAATAAACACTGTGAATTCATACCTTGAAGAACGACGTTCTGGTTTATTTCGTTCGTTGCGATCTGTAAAGAAAGAAGAGAGATACACATCAGAATTCTCCTGAAAAGCCCTAGAGAAGAAATTCTTAAATACCAGTTGCCATACCATTACATTTTACAAAGGGCTGTTCAAAGGGAATCGCATCTTCCCCTGTATAAGGCTCTTCATCAACCCTAAGAGGACTTGCCTGACGGGAGAAAGAGAAAGGACATAAGGAAGGACGGGCATAAAAACTTTCTACGGTTTGTTAAAATCACCTACTTGGAAAATATATCATTACATGTATTATCTCATTGCAAAAGATCTTTCCTCTGCTAAACACTTCACTAAAACCAAAACAGATTTAGCTAAGGAAAGAAAGCAAGGAAACTGAAAAGCCACAGATTACTCAGCTCAAAAAAATCATTCCATGAATCATGGTTGGCAGAAGCTTCTAACAGAATGGGGAGGGGGGTAAAATGAGCAGTCAGCTACAACATCTGCAAACACCAAGACCAGTGCAGCTTCATCCTTAACCGTCTACCACCCAGAATATTTCAGAAGTTGGGTTTCAACGTTCCAGTAATAATTAGATGGAATAGAGGACACATAAAAAAACTTTTCACTTGTCACAACTGGGGAGAAGGGAGCTCTCATGGGTAGAGAAGCTGCTAAAGGTCCTACAAGGCACAGGGCACCCCCCACCCATAGACTTATTCTGCCCACATGTTAACAGTGCCGACATGTTGAAAAACCCTGTTATGGGGTTATCGGGTAAGGAGTAAGAGCACAGCGGCTTGAACTTTCAAAAGTGACTCTTTGGACTGCTATAAAATGCTATTTATCAACCTTAAGACTAGCACACATGTACACAAGAGAAACCACCACAAAAACCATAGGCTGTCTTTTTGCAATGTCACAATTCCTTTCTAGTCTATGCTTGAAAAAAAAAAGAAGTACAAATCTTCAGTGTTATGGAAAAATTAACAATAGGAAGCAATATACAAACCACAAAATGGCCCGGTGCAATGACTTTAAAAAATACTGTGGAATCTTATCAAAACAGTTCTCAATAGTTTCTTCCAAATTAATACTCATGAGACAGAAAAAGCAACGATTAAACAAGAACGCTTTATTTGTTTCTGATTTTATTTCTAGTGCAGCAGCATAATGAAGATAATGAAAGCATACTCTAAAACTTCTACAAAGAAATACAGAAGAAAAGGAATAAGATGTATATGGTTAAATGTATATAACAATTCTTTCTAAGTGAGTTCATAATAAAAAACAAAAGCTTTTTGAAGCCAAAGACTTAGCACACATGAAGACACTGTTCTCTGAAAGATTAATAATAGATTCACAGTAAAGCATGTTGCTTGGATGTAATGCTCTCCAAACACAAAATGTTAATATGTTTCTGGTTCCCATTTCTCCATACTGTGATTTAGTGTTATTACAGCTTTTGAACTTTTTCTGTTTTAATTTAACTGAGTTTTGCCCCACCCTTAAATAAAAATATCATGGTTTTCACTTACTGAGTATTAACATTTTTAAGTCATAGTAATACAAGGTACATTTCCTCACCAGCTTTTTAGCCAGCCAGTTTTGCTAACAAAAGAAAAACCTGACATCTTAAAGTAAAGCTAGAAACTAAATACGGATCAACCAACCACACACAAGAAAGCAACAACTCTTACCTGTGGCTAAAGGTGAGCTGAAACTCTGTCCACAATGTCATTCACTGTGGCTGGAATCCTAGTTTTGTTCAGTTTATTTAGGCATGTAATAGCAAGCATCCCCACTAATCTTCCTAGTGGTACAATACACAAGAGGAGGGGAGAAACAGAGTCATGATGCGTGTAAACAAGACTCAGCATCCCCAGGCTTCCCTCCAGGGCCCGTTCTGATTGGCAGATGTGCTATGACCAGTCTGCACAGCTGGAATGTGGCCATTCAGGAAGCCAGTGGTTCACAGCTCTCCTTCATTAAAACAGGAAATTCTACCGTCTTTTTATACTTTCTGCTCTAAGAAAATACAAATCAAATGTCTTCCCACAGTACTTCTCTTATTGAATTGGTAATTAAAAATCCAAGAACATAGCTTGATGTTCTGTTTTAGGACCTTTTAAACAATCCTCTCCAGTTCAATCTTAAGTGTTATTTGTGTAACAGTATCATGTAAATATGCATACATAGTGTTTATAGCAAGTTACTCCTAAGAACCCCCACAGTTGATAATGAGAGTACAGATAATTACCCATTACTTACAACATTCCCATTCTATACCTCTTGACAATGGAAAACAAACTGAAACACGTATTCTTGGCTACATCTTTCCCCTCCAAGTATACAAATAACTGGATTTGACCTTTTGCCACAGAGCCATCTTTTAGCTTGAGTACATACAAATACGTGTGAGGGTTGTGTATCTGTGTGTTTTACACATTTATACTTTTTTACATACTTAACATTTTAAACGAAGTAATTTTCATGATAGCCAAGATTATTATGTAATTGTCAAGAAATATGTTAGTGGAAATTCTAAATTTCTGGCAGAGTAGTAAGTGGTTATTATTTTGGTCCAAAATCCAGGACTGAACAAAACAAACTGCTGAGAGCAGATTCAGGATCAGCTTTCTTGCCAACAGTAACAAAACATTTGGATAAAATCCCCTTAAGAATGAGAAAAGTTCTATAGCAAACATGGAAATTTCATTTTGGTTATATATGGTACTTTAAATATATAGATTTTAATTATTTTAAATAGTCTTTATAGCTCAACTCAATTTTTTTAGCATTTCTTTTTTTTTTTTTTATATATAGAGTTTTGCTTTGTTACCCAGTTAGAGTGTTGTGGCATTAGCCTCGCTCACAGCAACTTCAGACCAGCGGTTCTTAACCTGTGGGTTGCAACCCCTTTGTATCAATGAAAATACATCCTGAATATCAGATATTTACATTGTGATTCATAACAGTAGCAAAATTACAGTTATAAAGTAGCAAAGAAAATAATTTTATGATTGGGGGTCACTACAATGCGAGGAACTGTATTAAAGGGTCATGGCATTAGGAAGGTTGAGAACCACTGTCCTAGACTTAAGCAATCCTCCTGCCTCAGCCTCCCAAGTAGCTGGGACTTCAGGCACACAGCACAACACACAGCTAGTTTTTCTATTTTTAGTAGAGATGGGGTCTCACTCTTGCTCAGGCTGGTCTCTAACTCCTGAGCTCAAGAGATCCTCCCACCTTGGCATCCCAAAGTACTGGGATTATAGGCATGAGCCACCATGCCTAGCCTAACATTTCTACTTTTTAAATACTTAGGAGAGAATATACTTATAAAGGCTTTCTGAACTTTTGCATATTTAGAAATAATATGAATAACTTATTAGTCCAAAGTCTCAGCATTTCTATGAAAAAAGTGATTAAAAATAAATGCCCTAACTCTAAAATGTATTTGCCAAGTGCTAAACATTTGCTATGGATAATGTACTAATTGCAGGGAGCCATGCAACAGAGCATGATGGTATAGGTGAGAGTAAGCCTGGCTGAGTAATCATGTAAAAGTCTGTTGGTTTCGTATGTCTCTCTCTCTCTCTCACACACACACACCCCCTACCTCTGGCATTCCCTGTCCCACTCATCCATGCCTTTTGGTTAATAAAGTTAATGGAGGAATGGAAGAATCCCCCCAAGCAGAACAAAGGCTGTTGGTAGCTGTGTGTGTAAACATGGGGGGATGTGAGGGACGCGATGAAGGAACCTGTGGTACATCTGGGGATTGGAGAACAGTTAAGGGATCAGGAGGCTACTGTGAGTGGAGAACTCTGGGAGAACTCCAGACTACTCACATTTTCCTTTCGTGATTACTAGGTTTGAAGTAATCTAGACACACAGGATTCCAATGTTTATGCCTTTAGGTACTACGCTACTTACGTAGAAATGGGTCTCTGTTTCTGCTAGGGACAGCTCTTAGGGAACGCCAGACAGATCCTACTGATGTGGAACCATTCAGGGTGATTCTGATTCTAATAATATGACAAACACTTTGAACTGGAGATGACAAAAATGCAAATGTCATCTTCTGCTTTGATTAAAACTAAGAAGAATGGCCAACTCAGAACTTATTAGAATCTGTTATAAGACATTCAGGCTTTGATGATTTAGCTTTGATCACTTAACTGGAGAGAAAATCAAACCCCACTGGGTAGGGACTTACTTTACTAACTTAAGTCAGAAATGAAAGGTCTTAAATCATCCTTTGAAATTAGGGGGAAGACTTAGTCTACATGAATGAATATACACAGATACACGCACAATAGAGTAAGAAGTGGTATAAAGGGAATCTGTCTCATAACTCATATTGGAGTACCAAATCTCTCTTTAGGAGGAGTACTATCCATGGAGGAATTTTATAGCATGCTCCTAGGCATGACTGTCAAGTTCAGCTTCAGATTAGATACAGTATGTTATTTCTGAAACATGCATCAATGCTACTTAAATCCTTAGTGCCATTCAGTATTCACTAAAGGTTCCACAGGGTCTGAAAAGAAATATTTGCAGCGACAATCTATTAGCTCTTTACTTATAACAGAATAAATACAACAGTGAACCTATCCATTACAAGATATAACATGTTCAGTGTTCATGAATCTTACTTTGTTGACTCTTCAAAAGATAGCAAAACTGATTCCACAGAAGTAGCAGGCAGATGGAATTTTACATATTGGATATCAGAATTTTAACAGTTTTTCTAAAAACTTTAAATGATTCTTATATTTAGGCAGAGAAAACTGCAAATATACACACATTTACTTGAAGAGAAACCAATGCTTACTCTATAAAAGTACTGACATTCAATAGTACCCATCTACCTCCACCTTCTAATTCTACCTGATCACCCTTGCTTAGGTGTGTTTCCAAACTGATTTTTATTCACTTTTGAGATTCTCACAATGATAGTCTTTTTTTATTTTTGCGGTTTGGCCCGGGGTCAGGCTTGAACCCGCCACCCCCTGGTGTATGGGGCTGGTGCCCTACTCCTTGAGCTACAGGCACCGCCCACAATGATAGTCTTTTTAATAGCTCTTTTAAATGATAGGTTTTAAATAAACATATATATTTTGTTTTTTAATTAAGACACTGTTGAAATTAAGAAAGTTCCTACTTTCTTGGTTGAAAAAGCTAAGAAATTAAAGAGAATCTGTGAGCTCCTGCTACATGGGATAAATGAAACATTGAGAAGTTTGCATAACTGCTGCCCATGCTTATTATGGGTAAGTAGAAAGTTAGGTCTACAGCACTATTAAAACTGACACTTTTCATTAATTCTAATTATAAAACTCCCAAGCTCATTAAAATGCAGGTCCCTAATCACACAGGGAGGGAGAAACTAGAAATGGAGGAGCTTTTTCAGTACAGGACTTGCGTATCCACAAAGCAGCACACCGTCCTTGGAATGTTTTCTCTTTGCCATGCTCTCGGTTCTCCTCCCATTTTAGGTTCTTATCAGCAGCTGTCTGGACTGTTGTGTCCTGTCTGGGTTTCCTGGCTCCAGGCTCTTCCCTTCTGACCCAAACATATCACTGGCCAGATAAATCCAGGCCACAGAAAAATTGCAAGTCACTACATAGCATACATCCCTGAGGATTAAATGAGATAACGCCAGTGACAACCTTGGGACCTTACCTGGACATGCAAGCACTCCATAAACGTCAGCGGCCATCATGGTGTTAAAAGGCCACCTATTAGGTAGTTGTAGCAGCAACTAATACTGCACTATAGTGACTGCACAAGTTACTTAACCTCTCTGAGCCTCAGTTTTCTCATCTACAAAACAGGGAGAATACTATCTTTACAGAGTTTCTGTGAGGCTAAGTGAATTGAAGGTTATAAAATCTTAGCTCAGTATTTAGAACATAAGTTTCATGACTCTAATCCTATCACTACTACTCTCACTATCTTTAATGCCTGGCTTAAGAACCAGACAGCTGTCCCTGATTCCTCTTTCTCTTTGGCCTCCTCCTATTAGTTTCCTATTACTGTGGCACCAAATTGCCTTGAACTTAATTAGCTTAAAACAATAAAAATTTATTATCTCACAGTTCTAGAAGCTACAAGTCAAAATGGGTCTCATTAAGGCCGCTAAGGCGTTTTCAAGACTATGTTCCTTTTGTAAGCTCTAGGACAGAATCCTTTTTCTTGCCTTCTCCAAATTCTTGAGTCACTTGCATTCCTTGGCCCATGGACCCTTCCCCCAATGTTGTACCATTTTAAAATCTCTTTCTGATTCTGGTCTCTTATTCTGCCTCCCTATTCTACTTCAAAGGACCCTTATGATTATATTTGGTCTTCCTGGATAATCTAGAATAATCTTCTTAGGGCAAGTTGATTAGCAATCATAATTCTCCTTTGCCACGGAATGTAACATATCCACAGGTTGCAGGGATTAAGATGTGGACAACTTTGTAGGGGGGAGGAGGAGAGCATTATTCTGCCTAACACCCTGTCTGAACTTCCATACTATCCATACCACTCACTTAACACTTAGCATACGATATTGTGCATTGCTGTATAGGGTTTTCGAGACTGTCCCCTTTAGCAAAAAAGAATGTCAGATGTAGGCAGGGACTCTGCCTTCGATTCTGCTTCACAGTTGAAGCAGATATCCAATGCTCTCCCACTTCCTTTTCCACCCTGCATCCTTTATGTTGTAGTTGGCTTAATGACATATCTAACATGGCTAAATTGTGTTTTCTGAAAAATTCCTGGCTGGGCATAGTAGCTCATGCCTATAATTCTAGCACTTTAGAAGGCTGAGCTACCAGGATAATTTGAGGCCAGGAGTTTGAGACCAGTCTGGGCAATATAGTAAGACCCCATTTGCTACAAAAAATAAAAAATTAGTCAGGCGTGGCGACACACATCTCAAGTCCCAGGTTCTCCAGAGGCTGAGACAGGAGGATAGTTGGAGCCCAGGACAGTAAGCTAAAATTGAACCATTGCACTCTAGCCTGGGTAATAGCCTAAAAATAAAAATAAAAACAAACAAACAAACAAACATATATTTTTGGACTTTTAAAAAACATAATAATTGTGATTTAAAGTCACCTTTGTCCTAAAACAATCCACATTTGGTCTATTCTTCTACATCAACATAGCCCTCACCAAAACAAACTACACATAAGGACAAAAAAAACCCCACAGTACATTTGACCTACAAGAGAAACCAGCTATTTGGAAACAGATTGCTACATTTCTTAATAAGGCTTCAAAATGGTTCAACTCAATCATTTTGATGGCTGTATTCATCTGACTATTGAATCAGGTTTTTTATAATCTGGACTTTCTTCTTCTTTTAAAAGATGGAATCCTGCTTTGTTGCCCAGGCTGGAGGGCAGTGGTATGCTCATAGCTCATTGCAACCTTGATCTTCCTGCCTCAACCTCCCAAACAGCTAGTATTGCAGACGTGCACGACCATGTCTGGCTAATTCTTAAAAATATCTGTAGAGATGGGGTCTCACTATGTTGCCCAGGCTGGTCTTAAACTCTCGGCCTTAACCAATTCTCCTACCTTGTTGCCCAGGCTGGTCTTAAACTCCCAGCCTCAACCAATTCTCCTACCTTGGCCTCCCAAACTGCTAGAATTACAGGAATGAGCCACTGTGCCTGACCTCTAATGATCTTCTTAACCTAATAATTAACTTTCATACATCTTTTTGTTATCTTTTTTCAGCAAGTAAAACTTGTGATTTAAGGAGGGATAAAATGATCTTTTAGTTAAATATAAATCTCTATTCTTCTAACTCTCAAGTTTAAAATATTAGGCCATTCTTGAAGGTTTTACACAGGAGTTGTAAATTTTACCTGGAATAAGAGGTAAATAACAGAGATTGCTTTCTATGTTTCCTAAGTTATAATAACTTCTTGAAAAAAGTTATTTTAAAGGTTATTTAACCTCTTAAAAAAGGTCATTTACTTAAAAAATTTACCTAACTTTGTTCGACACAATATTTCCCAAGCTTATCTGAGGATAAAACTTTTCTTACGGAATCAGACTTGCCATCTGGTACCTAAGTGTGGACAATGCTATCTCATTATCACCGTCCACTTCCCTGGGGAAACCAAGGTTCCTTCCACAGAGCTTAGCCTTAGTCATCTCTGTGTCCAGCTCCACACCTAACACAGAGCCAGCACTTCTCCAAGAACTCAACTTCTGCTGTCAGGTCAAGCACAGGATCCAAGTGCAATAGGAAGTGGGATGTGATGATAAATCAATCTCCCTTCCAATCCAATCAAGTCACCAAAATCTTTTAAGATTATATGGAATGCATTTATTTTTTTTTGAGACAGTGTCTTACTATGTCACCCTCAATAGAGTGCCGTGGCATCACCATTTCACAGCAACCTCAAACTCTTGGGCTTAAGCGATTCTCTAGCCTCAGCCTCCGAAGTAGCTGGGACTACAGGAGCCCACCACAATGCCCGGCTATTTTTTGTTATAGTTGTCATCATTGTTGTTTAGCAGACCCGGGCTGGGTTTGAACCCGCCAGCCCTGGTATATGTGGCCAGCGCCCTAACCACTGAGCTACGGGCGCCAAGCCTGTATCTTTTATTAATCTCATTTATCTTTAACATTACATTGTTTAGGTTACTTTGTGCATCTCAAAATTATAGGTTCCTGGCTCAGCACCTGTGGCTCAAGCGGCTAAGGAGCCAGCCATGTACACCTCAACTGGCAGGTTCTAATCCAGCCCGGTCCTGCCAAATAACAATGATGTCTGCAACCAAAAAAAATAGCCAGGCATTGTGGTGGAGGCCAGTAGTCCCAGCTACTTGGGAGGCTGAGGCAAGAGAATTGCTTAAGCCCATAAGTTGGAGGTTGCTGTGAGCTGTGATGCCACGGCACTCTTACCTAAGGTAACAGCATGAGGCTCTGTCTCAAACAAAACAAAACAAACAAACAAACAAAAAAAGAATTACAGGTTCCACTGAGAAGGGAGCAGCACAGATTACTTAGTGTCTCCAGGCACTTCCTACTGGGTCATGCCTACAAAGGGAAATCAATGAATATTTCAGTATGACAATCTAGGTAGACATTAAAAGCAGAACTCCAGGTCAGACAGGCCTTGCCTTGAGTTCTTGCTTCGCTACTTATTTATTAGCTGAATGACCTCAGCAAAATATTTAACCTCTATAAGCATCAATATTCACATGGGTAAAAAAGGAAAATAACAGCAGTGCCCACCTCATCAAACTGGATGAGGATTCAATGAATAAAGTAAATAAAGGACAGTACATTTGCTTGATAACACTGTCTGCAAGTGTGATGATAGTATCAGGGATATAGAACACTCATACAATTTCTAATACTCTGGGCACAATTATCTAAATGGTTAATTACCCCTTGCTCAACAGGGATTTTTTAATCTGTAGTTTTTCTTCTTTACTACTGAGCAAGAGGACAAGAAATAAACTAATAAATAATTTCCAAGCTTCCATTATCAATGGTCCCGGCCTCTTTCTCCTTCCCAGCCCTTCTGAACCAAGAGCTACCATGAAAATTAATAAATCTGATTTTCTTTTTCCCACTGTAGCCTCTGGCTGAAGTAATAAATAAGCCCTAATGGTAAGCAGAAGGGAGGAAGAGAACTAAAAGGCAGAGAGAGAGAGAGCTGTTTTGAGACCAAAAACTGCCAAGCAAGGACCACCATGCTCCACTCTCCCTAATGTCTGTCCCTAACCCTTGTTCACCCTGTGGAATTGAGCTCCCAGGTCATTTGTTAAGACTTCACCCTCACTGAGATGATGGCAATCACCTTTTGGGACTGACCTGAAATGAAGAGAATACTCATTGCTGATCACTTGATCTAAAAGAGAGAAAAAAAAAAAAAGGAGTGGCGCTTGTGGCTCAAAGGAGTAGGGTACCGGCCCCATGTTGGAGATGGCGGGTTCAAACCTAGCCCCAGCCAAAAACTGCAAAAAAAAAAAAAGACTTAACTCTCAAATGAATTTCATGAGTAGGATAAATGAGTAATATATTAGAAAGGAACTAAATAGACTAAATAGAAAATAGTTTACCTGTTAATAAAATTACTGAAATTGCTATAATATTTCAGGATACTATGGAATTATTTTACAAGCCACTAGAAAACAAAAATTTAAATTGTTATTTTAGGCACCAAAAGATGGACAACATTTCTAACTATATATTATTTTTTGGCTGTTAGGCTAAAAACAATTATTTTTTTTCTTTAAAGGGCAAAAAGCCCATTTTTTGTTGTCTCCTCTTTCTTTAGCTCTAATTTTTTCTTTCTTTCTTTTTTTTTGGGGGGGGGGAAGACATAGTCTCACTATGTCACACAGGCTAGAGTGCCGTGGCAACATCATAACTCACTGCAACCTCAAACTCCTGAGGTCAAGCAATCCTCCTCCCTCAGCCTTCTTAGTACTTGGGACTACAGACACATATGTCACCACACCAGTTTGTTATTTTATTTTATTTTATTTTTTGAATCAGAGCCTCACTTTGTCACCCTCAATAAGAGTGCCATGGCGTGACAGCTCACAGTAACCTCAAACCCTTGGACTCAAGTGATTCTCTTGCTTCAGCCTCCTGAGTAGCTGGGACTATAGGCACCCACCACAATACCCGGTCACGGCACCACGCCCAGCCAGCTTTTTTTTTTTTTTTTTTTTTAAAGAGAGGAGGCTCTTACTATGTTGTTCAAACTGGTCTTTAACTCTTGGCCTCCCAATGTGCTGGGATTACAGGCATGAGCCACTGCACCTGGTCTACTTCTGATTATGTCACAGATCTCGTGACATAAAGTTTTACCTTTTCTGTAAAGCTGATCCTGCCAAATGAGCAAGTATCAGCAACCATGATAATCAAGACTCTTTCACCTGTAGAGAAGCCAGAACAAAGGGAGGACCACATTCCAAATACCAGGCAGCTTGCTCTGGTGTAGGAACACTTATCTCTGCCAACCTTTCCTACTTGGATGAAGATTCTTCTGAACATGTGTTCAAAATGAGATTTTTATCCACAATGGGGTAGTCTTAGTCCCTAAAATGATTAAAAAACAAAACAAAACAAAACAAACACCTCTTTTCCCCCCAACTCTCTTGCCAGGTTAGAGTTCCAGGACATCAGCCTAGCTCATGGCAACCTCAAACTACTGGGCTCCAGCGATCTTCCTGCCTCAGCCTCCTGAGTAGCTAGGACTACAGGTGCTCACCATAATGCCCGTCTAACTTTTCTATTTTTGGTAGAGACAGGGCTTCAGTCTTGTCCAGGCTTGGAAAAATTTTTTTTCTTTTAATCAAGAAAAGAGAAAGCTGCACCAGGCAGGGGCTTGCCAAATTACCTTCCCTAAGGATAAGGAATATGCCCTGCATGACATATCAACTTGTTACAAATTCAAGCCCACTCACGTCTTTCCTCTCCATCTTACTAACTTCTATCCAGAGAGACATCTGCAATCTTTACACTGAAGCTTTGTTTGATCTTCTTCCACGAGAAGAAATAATACCCCCCTCCCCATGTATTCAGTGCTTACTGGAACTTAGCACATTAGAAATCTCTTTACGTCTTATCACTTCCACTATTAAGTACTACACAAGTATCTGTAGATGAATATACTGGTGTGAGTCCTATCTATACTCCTGCAAATTGTGAATCAGTTGACCTGAAAAGACTTTGTGTTGTTTTGTTTTTGTTTCTTTTGGGGGTAGATGTTAATTATTCATAGAGAAGAAAGACTGTGCGCTACTACCAGACTTCAAATAATTTTGATTTGGAAAGGAGTACTTTGAAGTGCTACTTCTGAATTGTAGAATTATTAAAAACATAATATTCGTGTAATGAAAATGCGCTGTTTTGGGAGGGGTGGGAAGCAATGCAATTATCAGAAAGAAATAGAGAAAGCTATATAAGGAATTCATTTCTGTGAAATAGACTCAGCTGAAAATTAATCTAAAAAAAATTGAGAGAATTTTAAGCAATCTCAATCAGAATCACAAAGAGATAAAGATATGAAAATTAAGAGCCTTGGAGAATAAATTCAGAAGGTTCACATCATTCATTTACACTTTTCCTAAAATGCTAATTCAGCATAGAATTGAATAATAGAGATAACAGAAGGAATCAATGCTCAAAGAAATGACAGGTGTAAAGTTATATACAGGAAATAATCTACCTTGAGACTTTAGTAGAGAATGTCCAGAAAGAGATTTATCTTAGTAACACGCTCTAAAATTCTGTTAGGAAAAAAAATCTCTCAAGAAGAAGGATGGACAAAGGCAAGATTTAAAAAAAAAAAAAAGGAGAGGGTATTATGGATCTCATTATTCTGCTATAATGTTTATAAGAGGGGGTTGCTGGAGGAGAGCTGATTAGCCCAAAAGAACTGCTAGAAACCAAAAATTACAAACTGGAGAAAATGAAATAGGGATCATTAGAATAAAAGAAAAAGCCTAGAAAAATTCTGTTCACTAGGTATTTCATAATACAAGATTCTGTATGAGGTTTAACTTCTCAATCATCTTTACCACTGACCAGATATCATCAAAGAATGAGCAACAGAATTTTGATATGTTCCACTCTAAGAAGGTCTGAGAATCCACAATGACACATCCTTTACACCATTAGGATGGCCGATATTAAAAAAGGCAGATTATAACAAATGTTGGCAAGGATGTGGAGAAATCAGAGCCCTCGTACCCTGCTGGTGGGAATGTAAAATAGTACAATTGCTTTGAAAACAGTCTGGCAATTCTCAAGAGGTTAAACCTAGAGTTACTATTTATGGTCCAGAAATTCTACTCCTAGGTGTACTCCAGGAGAAATAACACCTGCCTACACAAAATCCTGTGTACAAATGTTCACAGCAACATTAGTCATCAGCGCCCACAAACAAAAACAACCCCCCAATCCATTAACTGGTGAGAGATAAAATGTGGTCTAGCCATACAATGAATTATCTTTCAGCTAAAAATGAATAAAGTACTGATACATGTTACACATGGATGAACCTTAAAACCATTATGTTAAGTAACAGAAGCCAATCACAGGAGACAGTATATGTACAATTTCATTTATATGAAATGTCTAGAATAGATAAAACTAGAGACAGAAAGCAGATTAGTGGGTTTCTAGGGCTGGCGGTGGGGGGGGGGAAGAGGGAGGAGGACTAAAGGGTCCAAGATTTCTTTATAAGATGAAGAAAATGTTCTAAAACTGGTGATGGCTGCACAACTCTGTGAATATGCTAAAACCACTGAATTCCACACTTCAAACAAGTGACTTTTATGGTATGTAAACTGTATCTAATAAAGCCATTACCAAAAAAAAGTTGCTAAGAATAATAGCCCTGATTAAATGAGTGACTGGCTAAGATATTCATTGTAATACCTATAGAAGTATAAGACTATACGAATTGCCCAGGCATGGTGGCTCATGCCTGTAATCCAAGCTTTCTGGGAGGCCAAGGTGGGTAGATCGCTTAAGCACAGGAGTTTGAGACCAGGCTGAGCAAGCTTGAGACCCCATCTCTACCAAAAATAGAAAAAAAAAAAAAAACCTAAGCAGGTGTCATGGTGGGCATCTGTAGTCCCAGCTACTCAGGAGGCTGAGGCAAGAGGATGGCTTGAGCCCAAGAGTTTGAGGTTGCTGTGAGCTATGATGCCATGGTACTTTACCCAGGATGCCAGAGTGAGACTTTGTCTCAAAAAAAAAAAGACTACATGAATTGGAACTCTTAAATAAATATATTTTCAACTGATACAATTTGGTATGATATTCAAATTTTATTTATTTAGTTTTCTTAGTCATGATTACTTTTATTTGTAACGTATACTATAATCTGGGAAATGTTTTTAATATGAATAAGAAGTGGCCAGTATGGTGTGGTGGTTAATGGGCTCTCAAGCAGACTGATTGGGGATAGAATCTCAGCTCTGCCAGTTAATTTATTCTGCAACTTGGGGTAAGAGACATTCAAATTTTAAAAGTCATATTTCTAATTAACAATATTTTGGAAGTGAATTTCTGGTTCTTTAATAAAATGGTATATGAATTTCATATATTGGGCTGGCCAAACTCTAAAGTTATAATTGAAGCTGTGTTTATTGACTTCTATTCTATGTGTACATGCACCAATTCTAATTTTTAAGGCACTGTAATTATTCCCATTTCAGAATGTGGAAACTGAACATCTCAGAGGATAAGTAATTTGCTCAGGGTCACAAGACCAGTAAAGGGCAGATCTAGGATTCAATCTCAACTCAGCCTGACTTCAGTCCCACACTACAGATGGCTTTTAGAGCAGCCCATTCCTCATATATCTTTTAAAACAGATAGTAAAAGAATGCAAAAACATCACATTTCTATTAATAAGGAGAACTTTTGCCTATAAAAAGAAGAAACTGTATTTAGAAAGATAGCTTTTATATGATTCTGTATACCGTTAGGTGACAACTGATTGAGAAGTTAATGATAATATTCTAAGATATAAAGCCTCTTGTATGAGAGCTTCAGTATTCAAAGAGGTTATATTTAACTAGGGCTATAAGATTCTACACCTCTAAATATGATACATGGAAAATAAAAAAGATTAATGATCTTTCAATAAAAAGCTGTAAGAAAATCTCCCAGGCATAGATAAGAAGCTGAACACAGATATGGCACAGGTCGTACAACTAAGCTATACAAATCAAGAGGGAACATGGAATAAGCAGAAGAAATTTCCCCATAACTCCAAGTGCCCGACACTCTGATCATTCCATGAAGTAATTCTATCAGACAAACTGTTAAAAGATTTAGAGGGAAAAGAACATTCCCAAACTTTTCTTCCATTTCCCCAGAAACGAACAGCACAATAAAGAAGAAAAATTTCTCACTGGTTATCTGTCCTTAACCGTTATGATGCCAATCAGGTTAGTGTAAATAAAGCTGCAGTCAAGAATTGGTATATTTCCTGAGTCCGAATGTCAATCAGAAAAATCATTTAGTATGTAATTTGAGAGTACTTTCTTATGGTCAAATAAAAAGTATAATAAATAGCAATGAAACTTTAGGCCTTTATATTATAAAATGGAAAAAAATGTTTCTTGCTATTTCTCTCCATGAATACTATTAAGATGTGGAAGTCAAACTGAATAAGCTGATGTCATGGACCTCAAAACAAAAAATAAAGTGATCCCTACCTCTGACAAGGAAAGGTTGTCACTAACGACATGAAGTTCTTCACTTGTTTTAGGCATTCATATGATGTGGCCTGCTTGCGGAAATGCAGTCCCAAATGGACCCAAGATTCAGCAAGATCATGAGTATGAAGGTTCTTCATAACACAAATGGTAATTACTAACATTATATTATTATTATTATTTTTTGAGACAGAGCCTCAAGCTATCCCCCTGGGTAGAGTGCCATGGCATCACAGCTCATAGCAACCTTCAACTCCTGGGCTCAAGCGAGTCTCCTGCCTCCGCCTCCCAAGTAGCTGGGACCACAGGCGCCCGCCACAAC
>CAUYQV010170818.1:0-14628 GCA_963574575.1 Galagoides demidoff | reverse complement strand
GGCTTCTTCCATGACTCGCTGTTACGAATTGAGCTGCAATGGAATAATCTGGTGCAAATATCTTTTTTGCAAAGTGATTCTTGGTCTTTTGGATATACTCCTAGTAGAGGAATTGCAGGATCCAATGGCAGGTCAATTTTTAGATCCCTGAGTGTTCTCCAAACTTCTTTCCAAAAGGGACGTACTAGCTTGTATTCCCATCAGCAGTGCAGAAGTGTTCCCTTTTCTCCACATGCATGCCAACATCAGGTCAGACACAGTTGTTTACACCTGTAATAACCAGTACTTTGGGAGGCTGAGACAGGAGGATTGTTTGAGACCAGGAGTTTCAGACCAGATGGGGCAACAAAGTGAGACCCTGCCTCTACAAAAATTGAAAAATAATTAGCCAGGCATGGTGGTCCACATCTGTAGTCCTAGCTGCTTGTGAGCCCAAGGTAGGAGGATCATGAGCCCAGGTGTTCAAGGCTGCGGTGAGCTATGATTATGCCACTGTACTCCAGTCTGGACATCAGAGTGAGATCCGGTCTCAAAAAAAAAAAATCAATTGATGTGCTGGGCACTGTGGCACATACTAGTAGTACCAGCTACTTGTGAGGCTAAGGAGAGAGGATTGCTTGACTCCAAAAGTTTGAGTCCAGCCTAGAAAACACAGCCAGACACCTTCTCTAAAAAAATTATATTAAAAAATCAACAGATGTAATAAGCAAAATTATTTAAAGAACAACAACCACACAATCATCTCAATAGATGTAGAAAAGACATTTGACAATATTTGATAGCCATTCTTGGTATAAATTCTCAGCAAACTAGAATCAAAAGAGTTTCCTCAGTCAATATACCAGTTATCGGTTTTTTGGCTTTCAGCTCCAAATCAACTCTTTACCTTATTTGATAATTCTGGAGCTAGACCCTGTAAACACTTCTTCTCTGCCAGTTGCCATAAAATTTGGCTTTATGAGTAGAGAGTGCAAAAGGGACACAAATAACAGCAGAGAAAAGGCTTCTTCCCTGGATCCAGTATGCTCCTCTTAGCTCCTTGGATGCAGATGTTAGGAGTCACAGGTGTTAGAGAGCCAGCGGATCTCATACTCCAGCGAGTTTCACCAGTCAGTATCTTGGTAGGCTGCTTTCTGCTCGCCAGCCCAGCTCTCTAGTTATGGCCCTTGAAGTCCCAGTGAACTTGTTCCTCACCACATTCATTTCAACATGGTGTGAATCACAGCTCTGCAGGTCAGAAAGTCCTCTTCCAAATTTGTTCTTCCTTTGGATATTATCCCTAAGCCTCAGTGGTAGCGGCTTCCCCTCACATTAGCTATCCTGTACTCTTTAGATCAAGGATATCTTTTTATTTTTTATTTTTATTTATTTATTTATTTTTTTTGAGACAGAGCCTCAAGCTATCCCCCTGGGTAGAGTGCCATGTCATCACAGCTCATAGCAACCTCCAACTCCTGGGCTCAAGCGAGTCTCCTGTCTCCGCCTCCCAAGTAGCTGGGACCACAGGCGCTCGCCACAACGCCCGGCCATTTTTTGGTTGCAGCCATCATTGTTATTTGGCGGGCCCAGGCTGGGGATTCGAATCCGCCACCTTAGGTGTACGTGGCTGGAGCCTTAGCCGATTGAGCCACAGGCGCCAAGCCTCATCTTGATTTTTTAAAATTCTCTCTTGCAGTGATGTTTTTGTAAAATTGTGGCAAAATATACATAACATAGAAGTTACCATTTTAGCCATTTTTGAGTATACTATTTAGTGCTACTTCTGCTACACCTAGTAACCTTGGTTTAGCCCTTCTAGAACCATCTCCAACATCAGCATTTTAAACATACTAGAATTATATGAGAAGCTTTTAAAAAGTACTATCTGCTCCCTATCACACACCAACTGAATTAGAACCTTGGGAGGTGGAAGTAGGCAATTTTTAAGAGTTACTTTAAAAATTTTTTTATTTATTTTGTCAAAAGTCACACTTCTTTGCAATATTATTTTAGTGTTTTCTCTAGGGG
Organism: Galagoides demidoff; assembly: GCA_963574575.1. Classification (NCBI taxonomy): domain Eukaryota; kingdom Metazoa; phylum Chordata; class Mammalia; order Primates; family Galagidae; genus Galagoides; species Galagoides demidoff. Next base: position 12,621 of record CAUYQV010170818.1, on the reverse strand, counting down.
TTACAGTTTATATCGTTAACTTTATTTTTATTTGTTTATATCCTTAACTTTATTTATTTATTTAGAGACAGAATCTCTCTCTGTTGCCCTTGACAAGAGTGTTCTGGTGTCATAGCTGACAGCAACCTCAAACTCCCAGGCTCAAGCCATCTTCTTGCCTCAGCCTCCCAAGTAGCTGAGATTACCGGCATGCATCACCACGCCTCCCTAATTTTTCTATTTTTAGTAGAGAGGGGGGTCTCTCTCTTGCTCAGGCTGGTCTTCAGCTCCTGAGCTCAAGCAATCCACCCACCTCAGCCTCCCAGAGTGCTATGATTACAGGAGTGCCTGCCTTATATTCTTAACTTTAAAAAATTTATTTAGAGTTAATATTGTATTACTTTATATAAAATCTAAGAGCCTTGTTATTGTAGTTACACTTCTCCCACTCCATACTTTTTATAGTTATCATATGCATTACATCTATACATACTATTAACATATATCCCACAGTACAATTTTATGGTTTTTGCTTTAAATAGTCATTTCTTTATTTATTTTAAAGAAATTAAGAGAAAAAGAATTTATCTTTACCTACATATTGACCTTTTCTGGTGTTTGTGCTTTTTCCTTAAGATCCAAGTTTCAAGAGTGAAACCCTGTCTTTAGTAAGAACAAAAAAAAAATTAGTTGGGTGTTAAGGTATGAGCCTGTAGTCCCAGCTACTTGGGAGGCTGAGGCAGGCAGATCACTTGACCCCAGGAATTTGAGGTTGCAGTGAGCTCTGATGATGTCACTGCACTGCAGCCCCAGCAACAGAGTGACACTGTCTCAAAAAGAAAAAGAAAATCCCAAGTTTCTACTGTCTAGTTTCATTTCCTTTAGGCCTGAAGAACTTCCTTTAGCATTTCTTGTAATATAGGTTTGTTTTCTTTTAGTTTTGTTTGTCTTTATTTTACTTTTATTCTGGAAAGATAGTTTTTGTTAGATATAGAATTCTAGATTGATAGCTTTTTTCTTTTAGCACTTTTGAGCTATTGTTCTGTTTTGACAGTTGTTTCTAAGGAGCATGCTGTCACTTGTATTTATGGTTTACTATATTGGATATCTTTCTGTACAGATGTCTTTAAGATTTTTCTCTTCATCTCTGGTTTTCAGCAGTTTTGTTATGGTATTTCTAGCTGGGGTTTTCTCTGTATTATCTTATTGGGGTTCACTGTGCTTCTTCCTTGAATTTTTACATTTGTATCTTTCACCAAGTTTAGGCAATTTTTCTCAATCATTTTTCTGCCTTATTCACTCTCTCCTATCCTTCTGGGAGTCTAATTACATATAGTAAGGGTTTTCAATATTTTCTCACAAATCACTAAGACTTTTTTTTTTTTTACAATTTTTGGCCAGGGCTGGGTTTGACCCCGCCACCTCTGGCATATAGGACCAGCGCCCTACTCTTTTGAGCCACAGGTGCAGCCCCTGCCCTTCTTTTTTAAGACTGGATAATTTCTGTTACTCTTTATACGCTGACAATTATCATCTACAATCACTGATATACCCTTCTAGTGAAATTTTTATTTAGATATTGTATTTCTCAGTTCTAAAATTTCCATTTAGTTCTTTTTTATAGTTTCTACTTTTTATAATCCATCCTGTTTATTTACTTTAAACTTTATTTTTCTTTGCATTCTTGAGCATAGTTAAAATAGTTGCTTTAAATTCCCTATCTGGTAGTTAAACATCTGGGATAACAATAATGATAGCTATCAAATTTTACCTTTTTTTTTTTTTTTTTTTAGTATAGACCACAGTTTCCCGTTTTTCTTCATGTCTAGTAATTTCTAAGACTATCTTTGATGTTGAAAATATGCTATAAAGATTCCAGATTCTGTTTTGATCTGCTGAAGAGTATTCATTTTTTTATCTTGGCAGGAGGATAACCTGGTTGAATTCAAACTTCAAACTTTCTTTTTCCTGCACAGGCAGGCAGCAGCTAAATCTCTGATGATATATTTTAGCCTTAGTTTGGCAGCCTGAAGTTTGCCCTGTGTATGTTTAGGTTAGGGCTTAGTCAGGAATTTTGGCAGTTTATACAGAGAGTTTGGGACTTCCTTTCTATAGGTTCTTCTGTTATATAACATCTCTCCTGACTTTCTGCCATTCCTCCAAGTGTTGTCCTCTGATTCCTCAACAAGAAAGAGCATAGATTTTTATTCAATTTTCATACTCTTTGAAGAATTGGGTAGGCTCTGCCATAAAAGTAGAAAAACTCACCCAATGCTCTTCTCTTCCTCCCTTGTCCAGAAGTTGATTCCTCTATAACTCCTGCCTGCTTGGCCACCCTTCAGTTCCTCCAGATAGTTATTTTGCTTTTATCCAGGGTTTAAAAGTGTTATCTACTGGAGGGTGGATCCAATATGAGCTACTATGCATTTCAAAAGGCACTGCTATTTTATAAAGCTTTCTAGATGGTTGAGAAACACGGTATTAATCCTGACAATGTGAGAAGTATTTTGGGAGTCTTAGCCATTTTCATCCTTCTAAGTTAATCTAAGATAATGGTAGCCCAGGACTGACCACTGAGAAAGCATATTACAGCTTGAGTCATTCATATAACTATTATAACCTGTGCCTGGTGATCATCATTGGGCTCTCATATTCCCCTACACACAGCCAATTCATTCCCTTGAACTAATCATTTGACCCCCTATATGGAAAAGCCATTAAATCTTAAGGTCCACTCTGAACACTATAGGTAGACATAATACACTGGTATGTGAATATAAACATATCTAAACATAGAAAAATATAATGTATAATATAAAAGATAAAAAACAGTACTCTATCAGGGCCCTTCCCATGCATGGAGCTTGTTGGACTTGAAGTTGCTCTGGGTGAGTCATTGAGTGAGTAGACATTACTGTACACAATTACAGACATTAGAAACACTGTACACTTTCTAAATTCATAAAAAAACCCACCACTTTTCTTTCTTAAATAATAAATTGACCTTAGCTTACTATAACTTTTTAATTTTTTTAACTCTTTGACTCTTTTGTAATAATACTTAGCTTTAAATACAAAATACAGCTGTACAAAAATATTTTCTCTATATACTTAGTCTGTAATCTTTCTACTTTAAAATTTTTAGGTTTTTTTATTTTACTTTTAAAACTTTTTTGTTAAAAACTAAGACACAAATATTCATGTTACCCTAGAACTACATAGGTCCAGGAACATTACTTTCATTGCCTTCCACCTCCATATCTTTTTTTTTTGAGACAGAGTTTCACTCTGTCGCCTTCAGTAGAGTGCTGTGGTGTCACAGCTTACAGCAACCTAAAACTCTTGGGCTGAAGTGATTCTCTTGCCTCAGCCTCCCGAGTAGCTGAACTATAGGTGCCCCCCACAATGCCCAGCTACTTTTAGAGATGAGGTCTAGCTCTGGCTCAGGTTGGTCTTGAACTCATGAGCTCAGGCAATCCACCCACCTTGGCCCGCCAGAGTGCTAGGATTACAGGTGTGAGCCACCACACCTCCACATTTTGTCCCACTAAAGGTTTTCAGGGGCAGTAATATGCATGGAGCTGTCATCTCCTGTGATAACAATGTCTTCTTTTGGAATACTTCCTGAAGGACATGACTGAGGCTGTTTTACAGTTAACTTGATCTTTTATAAGTAGAAAGCATACACCCTAAAATGATAAAAAGTATAGTATGACAAATACATAAACCAGTAATAGTCATTATCATCATTAAGTATTAACACTATACATGATGGTATGTACAGTGCAGCAGGTTTGCTTACACCAGGATCAACACAATAACACGAGTAATGCGCTGAGCTACAACAGCATCGCCAGACCACAGGAATTTTTCTGTCTATTATAATCTTATGTGACCACCATCACATATGTGGTCTGCCAATGACCAAAATGTCACTGTGAGTGCATGACTGTACATACTCTTTCACTCCTTGAGAACATGCCAAGGCATTCTGGGGATGGCTTTCTTACCTCTTTTCTCCTCTCCAATTAGTGGAGATGAAATTTTTTGGGTTTTTTTGAGACAGAATCTTACTCTGTTGCCTAGGCTAGAGTACTGTGGCATCAGCAATCTCAAACACCTAGGTTACATTCAAACAATTCTCTGGCTTAACCTCCCAAGTAGCTAGGCACCCATTCAAATGCCTGGCTAACTTTTTAATTTTTTTTTTTTAGTGGAGACAGGGTCTCGCTGGTCTCAAACTCCTGAGCTCAAGTAATCCTCCTGCCTCAGCTTCCCATAGTGCTAGGATTATAGCTGTGAGCCACTCCATTCAGCCCAAGATGCTATCTATTTATTGAAGGAACCCATTTCTGATCATAGTGTCCTAGGATGCTCCTCCAACATTTTCCCATGATACATCTAGGCTTATACCTTTTCTAGTCCTTAGCAAAGGAACATTATGTTTTATTATCTATGTATATTATTTGCTGTCCCCATTAAACTATGAATTCCTTTAGAGCAGGATAGTCCCTGTTGTGGTTGTATTTTTATAACAACACAATGACATACACACAAATATTTGCGGAGTACATAATAAGGATTATAAGAAGGTATAAAGCAACAAAATATTCTAATTTGACTTTAAGAGCAAAGATTTTGCTTATAAGTCATAGTATGTTTTGACCAAAACCCTAATGAAAATACAGCTATTTAAACTTTGACCTTCTTCTGCAAGAACATCAAATATGACTTCATCATTTTCCTGTGAGTAATTCTGCTTATGTATAAATGTGCTCCAGTAGTGAAAAATAAAATAAAATACCTAGGAATAATACTTAACTAAAAAAGTGAAAGATCTCTACAGAGAGAGCTATAAAACACTAATGAAAGAAATTGCAGATGATACGAACAGAAAAACATCCTTTGCTCATGGATTGGCAGAACCAACATTGTTAAAATGTCTATACTGCTCAAAGTGATTAACATATTCCACATAATCCCACATCATATTTCACAGATTTAGATAAAATAATCCTAAGCTTCATTTGAAATGAAGAAAGAGCCTGAATAGCTAAAGCAATCTTAAGTAAAAAGAACAAATCTGGAGGCATCAAATTACCTAGATTCAAATTATATTACAAAACAATAGTAACCAAAACAGTAAGGTACCAGTATAAATAAATGTAGAGACATAGGCTAATGGAACAGAACAGAGAACCCAGAAATAAAACCACATAGCTACAATCAATTGATCTTTTACAAAGCAGACAACAATATACAGTGTGGAAAGGAAGCCTTGATTAATGAATAGTACTGGAAAAAGTGGATAGAAGAATGAAATAGGACTCCTAATTCTCACTATGTACAAAAATTAATTCAAGATGGGTCAAAGACTTAAATGTAAGGCATGAAACCATAGAAGAAAACAGGAAAAATGCTTCTAGACATTGGTCTAGGCAAAGAATTTATGACTAAGACCCATGAAATTATATAATTATAAAATTAAACAAACAACTATAGAGTTAAATAAATGGAACTTAATTAAATTAAAACGTTTCTGTACCATAAAGGAAATAGTCAACAGAGTGAACAGACAACCTACAGAATGGGAGAAAATATTCATAAACTATACACATCCAACAAAGGACTAATATCCAGAATCTACAAAGAACACAAACAAATCAGTAAAAACAACAACTAATCGAAGAAAACCCCCCTTAAAAACATGTACAGGCGGTTTTCCAAAAAAGACAAATGGTCAAAATCATAGGGAAAATATCACCAATCATTCAGAGACATGCAAATTAAAATTACAATGAGATATACCTTACCCCTTTCAGAAAGCCACTATTTAAAGTCAAAAAACAATAGATGCTGGCATGGATGAAGAGAGAAAGGAAACTTACACACTGTTGATGGGACTACAAATTAGTACAACCTCTAAGGAAAACAGCATGGAGATTCCTCAAAGAAATAAATATAGACCTTTCATTCGATCCAGCAATCCAATTGCAAAGAAAACAAGACATTTTATGAAATAAAATGAAACCAAAAACCCACTTGTGACCTGAATGTTCATTGCATAACAATTCACAATTGCAAAGATGTGGAATCAACCTATGTGCCCATCAATTCACAAGTGGATAAAGAAAATGTGGTATATGCGTGGAGTACTTACTACTCAGCCATGAAAATGAATGAAATAAATGTCTTTTGCAGCAACTTGGATGGAAATGAAAACCATTATGCTAAGTGAAGTTTCCGAGGAATGGAAAGGCAAACTTCCACATAACTGGGGGCTAAATGATAGGTACACACAGGCACAAAACGATATAAAGGACATTAGAAATCGAGAAAGGGAGAGGGTGGGGGACAGGTGGGATATTAAAAACTTAGTATCGGGGGGCAGTGCCTGTAGCTCAGTGGTTATGGCATTGGCCACATACACTGAGGCTGGCAAGTTTGAGCCTGGCCTAGACCTGCTGAACAACCATGACAACTGCAACAAAAAATAGCTGGGCATTGTGGTGGGTGCCTGTAGTCATAGCTACTTGGGAGGCTCAGGCAAGGGAATCACTTAAGCCCAAGAGTTTGAGGTTGCTGTGAGTTATGATTCCACAGCACTCTACTGAGTGGGACTCTGTCTCAAAAAAAAACTTATGTAATGGATAGCATAAACATTATTCTGGTGTAAGGCACACCAAGAGCCCTGACTTAAGTGTTATATAAGGTACCCATATAACAAAAATATTTTGAGAATTTAAAGAAGTATAAATGTATTCACACTTGCATAGGTAGAACTAGAATGGCATGAAATCCAAGAGAAGATTTTTGCAATACCTTGGATAGCTGTTTTGGAACCTTAAATTTTTCTAGCTTATATCAAGCAAAGCAAGTATTTTAGCTAACCACAAATTTAAAGTGCCTAGTCAGCAGTAATGAGAATTTTAGTAATCTTCATTGTGGGTTACATAAATTGAGTGAAATCACAGATTTTTCAAGCCAGCACTAACAATGCAAGAACTCAGTGAATATTTGTAATGGTAGTGAATTTCAGGGTTTGAAGAGCCCAGTGAGATCACTAGGTTTATCTATTCAGTGTCTACTTTGTACAGTCATTCTGTTCTTTTAGAGTCCTTTTTAGAGTCATTTCAAGTTGGTTTGCTGGCCTCTGAATGGCTGTCAAAAAGAGATCATGGGTTTATAAAGGTGGGCTGAACGTATAATCCATAATTTAGGAATGTCCATTCACACGAACTTGACATTACTGTCAACTCACCTTTATTCAAGGATTTCATAAAGATATCCTGTATAGATGATGCTTATTAACCCTCAGTACCAAGTATGTTGTAGTAATAAAAATGTTTATTTTTATTTTTTAAATTTCACATTAATATGAGGGCACACACAATCAGGTTACATTGTTTACATTTGTAAGGTATAGTCCAAGTTGTAATTGTCGCCCTCACCCAGGAAGTGTGCCATACACCTATGCATTGTTCCTTTAGGGTGGGAACTTGCTGAACTCCTTCTTCGCTCCCCCTTCTGGAATTTAATTGAGTTTTTCTCTCAAGTGAGCATGCAGTTGATCAGCTAGTTCAATAAAAACATTTTAAAAAATTATACATGCTTTTGGATAATAGCAATGCACTAATTTCTACACAAAAATGTATTTATAAAAAATTATAAATTGTGTTTATAATATTGTTTTTAACATTTACCACTATTAAATTTGTTCTATTTTCATAAACTTTAGTGGAATTTAAGGTCATTTATTTGGCTTTGCAAAGGTGGCATTTAGAGCGCTGTAGGTAAGAGAACAAGATAACTCATTTTTCATAAATCCTTTTCTATGCACACTCAAAATAATAGCATTATAGCACAAATATATAGGGGTATAGCATAAGTATGTAGAGTATAGAAGAAGAGATTCAGAATGAATTATATATGATGCCACTGGTATCATTTAAATGAAATCCTGTCACTTGTTCTAATTGTCTAAGGAAGAAAAAATTGGAGACTCCTTTGAAGGAATTTATTATAGCTAATACATAATTTTTATTCTTAGATTAGTTCATGTAAGAATAAATGAAAGATTTGGTTTTATAAGGAACTACATTTCTAAATGAGTACAGGAGAAAAATAACTGTCATATATTCACACTTTATTAACTCATCTATTTTTTTAATTTAATGTCTCACTTATTTTTCTAACAATGGTATTTAAAATGCTTGCCACTTGTTAATTCTGCCAATAAGATAACAACTCATGTAATTGCCCACATAACATTTCATTTTTGTCCCCATCCAAGTGGTTTATCTTCTAGCATCATCAAACACAAAAGGAACCAACCTGGTTTTGCCCAGTGTGTACGTGTGTATTTGTGTTGCACATCCAGCCTCAAAAATATCATTTAAAATTCTCCAGATTTATTAGCTAAAGGGATAGCTAATTAAGTAAAAAAGGAGCATATGTTAGCTGAGTCAACTTCAGGATCTATTCTTTTGTATAAAGGGCTTTCACATGCCTTTCTCTTCAATTCTGAAAGCACATGGTACCTTATTCCCTTCACCATGAATAAGGCCGACATTTGACAGATTCACAAGGCTGACAGGGTTACCCAACAGCCCACCCTCCCTATTCTCAATCCAATTAGACCTCTAATCCTCCAGATGAAAGGCCCAACTGCTCACGTTCCTCATGACAACGACAGCTATTGATTATTTGTCACTGCAGCTAACACCTTCCCTGTCGAGGCTGCTCTGACAGAAGCAAACCTACCAAATTAGACAGCACTTTATCTGCCCTGGAGGCCAAATGGCACAACAAGTAAAGGCTAATAAATGGTATAAAAATGAACAAATCATAACATTATGACAGGCTGATCGTTGCCAGCAGCCTCCCAGCTCAGGCTTGATGTTCTGTTAGACTTGCTCCCTCTCTTTCCCCTCTGCTCTAGCTCCAACTTTGACTGAATTAAAGGCCAGAACAATTAAGGCATTTGACCAGCAAAGATAAGCCAATTGAAGTATCACCAAGGGATATAAATGTCAATATCTGACTGCCATTTGTCAATACAAACATCCTAGAGATGCAAATGCTCAGGCCTCTGCTCTCCACTAGGCTGCACTGACTCCCTTTGCAGTGAGAGTCAGCTCAAATGGACAGTCTGTGGCTATTTAACCAGAAAGGGGTGGGGGCGAGAAAGAAAAGAAAAAGAGGCATATAGTCCCAAGAGAGGAAGTATTCTATGAAGAACAAGCAGGAATCACTAGGGTGGGGATAAAGAAGTATATGAGAAAAAAAGAGATAGCAGGGCTATTTTAAGTTTAAAAATATTCTAATATTAGATAACTGGAATGTCATTCCGTGTTTTTAGTTGAGAATACATGCATAATGTAGGAGATGCCGGACCACCTGGGAGAGTTAATAAAGCTGTAACTTTAGAAGTATATTCATTCATTCAACAAATATTTTTTGAGCACTAACCATGTACTTGTTCTAGATGGGGATAAAGTAGTGAGTAGAAAAGATCAAAAAAAAAATTCTAACTTTAGGGAGTTTACGTTCTAGTAGAGCAAAAGTCAATTAGATAAATAAGTAAAATACATAGTATTTTAGATACAGTTAAATGCTAAGGAAAAAACATAAAGCAGAGTAAGGGGAACAAAATGCGTGAGGCAGAAGGGTATTAGCCAGACAAGGGTTCACTGAGACAGTTACTTTTGGGTAAAGAACTGAAAGTGAAGGAGTTCAACATGTAGATTCCTACTAGAATAGCATTCCCAGTAAATGCAAAACCTTGTGGCAAGAGCATGCCTTGTTTATTAGAGGAATAGCACTGAGGTAAGAGTGGTTTATGCAGTGGAAATATGGGGAAAATTTAGAAATAAGGTCATGGAATCCAGAATATATAATAGAAGGGTTAAAGTAGGTCATAAGAAGTACTTAGACTTTTACTGTGGGATGGAAAATCCTTCGGGGGTCTGCAGCAAAGGAGTGACATGATTTGACACAGGTTTTAAAGTAGCATTCTGGTGGGTGTGTTAGCCACAGATTGTAAGGGACAAGAGTAGAAACCAGGAGATCATTTAGTTAGGAGGCTACAATAATCATCTAAGCAAGGCTACTGTAATAATCCAATCCATCATGATGGTTGGTAGGACTGAAGTTGTGGTAAAGGGGGTGTTGAGAAATGTGGCTAAATTCTGGATGAATTTATAATGTAAAGCTAATAGAATTTGTTAATGGATACCAGTATCATATAGGTGAGCAGGATTCTGCACACAAACAGGTGCTCAATACATGTTTGTTGAATTGAATTCTCTACCTGGCGGTTCTATTAAAAATGCTATGCCTTGGGGGTGGTGCTTGTGGCTCCAAGGAGTAGGGCGCTGGCCCCATATGCCGGAGGTGATGGGTTCAAACCCAGCCCTGGCCAAAAAAAAAAAAAAATGCTATGCCTTGGGCGGCGCCTATAGCTCAGTGGGTAGGGTACAGGCCACATACACCCAGGCTGGAGGGTTTGAATTCAGCCTTCGCCAGCTCAACAACAATGACAACTGCAACAAAAAAATAGCTGGGCATTGTAGTGGGCACCTGTAATGCCAGCTACTTGGGAGGCTGAGGCAAGAGAATCGCTTAAGCCCAAGAGTTTGAGGTTGCTGTGAGCTGTAACACTATGGCACTCTACCAAGGGTGACATAGTGAGACTCTGTCTCAAAAAAAAAAAAAGAAAAAAGAAAAAAAATTCTATGCCTTGTAGCAAGAATTGCTAGCTATGGCTTGACATAAATTTTCTAAAGACAACTTTAAGCAAAGACTTTGAAGTCAGATCTATGTTTGAATCCTGAGTCTGCCACTTAATGATAAATTACTCAAGGTTTCAGTCACAGGTTTTTTCATCTATATAATATGATATTCCATCCCTTTCAGCTGGGTGATAAAAAGGACTAGCATGTAAGATAGAAGAGTAAGTTAAGTTAAATACCTTTTGTTTCTGAATTAGGACAGAATGTGATGAAATCATATTTCTATTTCTTAAAAAAAATTACCAAACTCTGTCTCCTGGGAAGGCCTAGAAACAATCACCATCCTAAAAGCAGTGGGCCTCTTTCAGAATTGTGTATGGATATAATGATATACCTATAATATCTGGGATTTGCTTCAACATGGAAAGAAGTGAATGAAGGTATAGATGAAATAAAATTAGCATGATCTGAATTACTGAAGTGATGATGTATGGAGGGTCATTATTCTACTTCTGAATGTGTTTGAAGTTCTCCCTAATTAAATATTTAAAAATATATGAGGCTTAATGAGTAAGAACAAGACCCCATGTCTATAAAAAAAATAGAAAAATTAGCTGGGCATGGTTTATGTCTATAATCCTAGCTACTGAGGCGGCTGAGGCAGACAGAATGCTTGAACCCAGGAGTTTGAGGTTGCAGTGAGCTATGATGCCAGTGAAGATACCACTGTACGCTAGCCATACAGAGCAAGACTCTGTCTCAAAGTAAATAAATAAATAAATATATGTGTACATATATGGCTTAAGAAAACCTTAACATCAAAGTCATTGACTCCTCCTCTCACATCTAGTCTGTCAGTAAATTCAAGACATATTTAAAGTTGTTTACATGTTGACTATATCTAATAACCATGCATTGTATACTTAAAAATAGCTAAGAGAGTAAGTGTTCTTATCGCAAATAAATGTAAGGTTATATATATGTTAATTAAATTCATTTAGCCAATCCATACAGTATATGTTTTTTGCTTGTTTGTTTGTTTTTGTTTTTTTTCAGTTTTTGGCCGTGCAGTTTTTGAACCTGCCACCTCTGGCATATGGGGCTGGCGCCCTACTCTTTTGCACCACAGGCGCTGCCCAGTGTAAGTTTTTCAAAGTATCATTTTGTATACCACAAATACATATAGTTTTTGTCAACTAAAAGAAACAAATCATTAGAAAAAAACTGGACCACTTCTTACCACTTCTACTACTACCACTCTGGTCAGAGTCAACATCACCTCTCAGATTCCTAAGTAATTTTTCTTCTTTTGCCCTCATCCTTTGGACAGACAGACTATCCTCAACACAGCACTTCAGAACAAGCCTTTCAAAACAAAATATAAGCCAGGTCATAGTCTCCATGTTCACATCTGTCAATAACCTTCCCCCCTTGTGTGGTGTAAAAGCAGGATCCTTAAGTAGCATACAAGCTTTCTGTGATCTTGGAACTCATCAGCAGTCCACTCACCAGAGCCACAGTGGCCTCTTTGTTGACTGTTCCCTGTAAATACCAAGCACGCTCTCCTCTCAGGCCCTTGCACTTGGTATTCTCTTTCCCTGAAAGGTTTTTCCCCACATAACCCTTAGGTCTTTATTTAAATATTACTTTCTTAAGTGAGAATAGCCTATTTATATCTGCAAGCCCTTAGAGTCCCTATCTCCCTCACCTGCCTGATTGTTTTCTATTGCATTTATCCCTATCTAATGTAATAAAGTATATATTTTATTTTATTTATTTATTTATTTATTTATTTTTTGAGATGGAGCCTCAAGCTATCCCCCTGGGTAGAGTGCCATGGCATCACAGCTCATAGCAACCTCCAACTCCTGGGCTCAAGTGAGTCTCCGGCCTTTGCCTCCCAAGTAGC
>CAUYQV010170817.1:0-10806 GCA_963574575.1 Galagoides demidoff | reverse complement strand
ATTGGTTTCAGAGTAAGACCGAGTACATTGGATACTTTTTCTTCCATTCTTGAGCTACTTTGCTAAGAAGAATATGTTCCAGCTCCGTTCATATAAACATGCAAGAGGTAAAGTCTCCATCTTTCTTTAAGGCTGCATAATGTTCCATGGTCTACACATACCACAATTTATTAATCCATTCATGGGTCGATGGGCACTTGGACTTCTTCCATGACTTAGCAATTATGAATTGGGCTGCAATAAACATTCTGGTACATATATCTTTGTTATAATGTGATTTTTAGTCTTCTGGATATATACCTAGTACAGGAATTGTAGGGTCGAATGGCAGGTCTATTTTTAGATCTCTAAGTGTTCTCCAAACATCTTAATTTCTGAATATTTATAACGTGTCAAACTCTGAAGTAAAAATATAATATACCTATACCTTTTACCACAACCCTATGAGGAAGATGTTATTATTACTATTAATTTATATGTGAAGAAATCAAACCTTGAGGAAGTTAGCGACTTTCACAAATTACACAGCTAGGCGTTTTGTGGGAATCCAAACTCAGGCAATTTAATTCCAGAGCCTACTTTCTTAATCCTGAGCCTATGAAGTAGGTATTATGCCTGATTTTATTAGACATAAGATTATTGTTCTCATTATTCTAAAATGTGAAAATAAAAGGTTGAAGCTATTTAGTAACTTGGCTAAACTTATAAGCCTGGGAAACAGTGGTGCTGGGATTCTATTGAGAATGTTACTGAAGTCCATATTATTCCTACTGAACCAACTATGATGCAAAATTTGAGTGATGCCAATAGTAAAAAATAAAGAGCTTTAAATATTAATTATTCAGCAAACACTGTGATTTTGGGTGGAACAGACCTTCAGAAATGTCAATAGACTATACATAATTAATCAATTTATCAAAGTCAAGAATTTAAATATTTAAACATTTCCAGCACTGAAATGTAGGTAGCAAACACCACAATCACTAAAACCATTGATAATATACTACAATTCCTACCCTTCAATTGATCTAGTTCTAAAAATTTTCTATTAACAAAAATAGGTTGGGAAGTCTCTGCAGAGAAGTCATAGGCAAGGAAGCAGCATAGTTTACAGATCCTTGGTCTGTAAAGCTGCTTCCTCCAACAGTCATATTAATTTGTAGCATCCTCACATTCCATTCCAGCTAAAACTTAATTCTTGGCAGCAATAGTTCAAAATAAGTGTTGGCCTCTTACTTTCTTTAAAAGGCAGTATTTAGATAGAGTCTTGCTCTGTCATCCTGGGTAGAGTGCTATGATGTCATACCTCACAACAACCTCTAACTCTTGGGCTCAAGCCATCCACTTGCCTCAGCCTGCAAGTAGCTGGGACTACAGGCTCCCACCGGAAGGCCCAGATAGTTTTTCTATTTTTAGTAAAGATGAGGTATCACTCTTCCTCAGGCTGGTCTCAAACTCTTGAGCTCAGGTGATCTATCTGCCCCAGAGTGCTGGGATTACAGACATGAGCCACCACACCTGGCCACATTTTAAAAATTGGGGGGAAAAAAGAAACCTGAGGACTGCTATAAAAATTCCTCAGTCAGGAAACTTGCTTGGACTTCAGCAATGGGCCATGAAAGTGTTTGGGATTTTGTAGGGCAAAGGCTGATTTTATGATGTAGAAGTAGAATTTGGCCTCCAAAGAATGTGGTTAGATATCCAAGTTGCTGTGTATAAAGCTTGTATCCAATGCCCAACAAGGGCAGTCTCTGAAATTTCTGGACCAAAGTCAAGTAGATGGACCTTCCTATTCAAGTGGTTTTTTGAATTATGACATAATTCCAGGCAGCAGCTGGAAAACTAGGATAGCTTTGAAGCCATCTAGAGAAAAACATCTTTCAAGGGTCAGTCAAAGTTTTGGGGCCCCATTCAAGCAGGCTAAATTGCAAACCCAGCTCCAGAGAAGGATTAGTCTTGCATGAACCCAGTTATTTACATATTACCATTGAGAGCTTAGCAAGAAGCCTGAATTTCAGAGACCCACAGAAAATTTGAGGTAGGAGATAACTCTTGTATGTGGTCTGGTCTCATTCGGATTCTTGATCTTCCCAGCCGTATAACTGGGTAGAACTGAGAATGCAGGTTGAATTCTCTTTGTACCTAAATCTGAGTAATACTAATGCAGGAAGTATTGCCACATAATCAGTGCTGGGAATGGATCAGTCTTTCTCTATTTCCAAATTCTCAAAGGTTGTTTGTCAGATGCTCCCTCAGACAAGTTAAGGTTATCCCAGGTAGTAGGAGTTGGTCAAAACTAATCAGAGATCTTTTCATTCAATACAGCAAAAACTCCACACATATATAGTTACCAATTTATCCTCCAAAATGCCATTAAAATGACAGAAGCAAAATAATAATGATTATTATTTGATGAAAGTACTGATAAGCCAAGAAGTTTTCCACCAGAAGACAAGATACATTAGAAATTGACTACAAGACACAAAACAGTGGGTTGTTACTTGATCCAGGCAAACAAGAAGGTGGCTAAAGGAATAAATGATAATTTTTGCAAGAGAGTCACTCACATCTTTAAACACACACTCAGCAGGTTTGGATAGCAGGAACAGGCTGTGGGTTGGTGGTACACTCCTACATGGATATTACAGCCAGAAAGATAAGGTGAGCAGTTGGTTCCAGGCAACTTCAGCCCACCTGTGAGCCTATGTACTTTGAAGAATTTAATATGAGAAATTATCAACTAGGTATAAAGTTATTAACTAGATGCCTGACGGAGAAAAAAGGGAGTTCTAAATTATCAGAGAGTAGCAACTGCAGGAAAGTTCAGAGAAGGGGCCTCATGAACCTGAGAGACATTGAGGAGGAAGTCCTGGACTGCTAGGTACTCTAACATGCCAGGAAACTCTGCACACATCAGAAAAAAATGCAAACTGCAATCAAATGTATAGGCAAAATGGCTATATGCCTCTAGCCTAAAAAGCTGTTTGAGAGAGAGCAGTGAAAAGACTTTGTGCAGGCATAATTGTAAGAAACTGAGGCAGAATCCCATGTGGCCAGGTTGGTTTCGAGCCTAACATGACCAAGGCTTTGGCTGGAATAGCATTTCCAGATTATGTTCAGGAATTATGGTTGACTTTATAAAGCCAATGAAAAAGCCTTTTGGAAAACTGTCCAGATACCCATCAGTAACCTTTCCTGATGAAGGTCTCTTGCTGATGGGTCTGGGAATGGAAATGTGCTCAGGGACTTCAAGAGAAGAGGAATTTACCCAACGCATACAGGTATCTAATGGCACAGATGAAACTTGGGCTCATGAAAGGCTTTTGAGAAGTCCAGCTTGAGAATTCCTTATAAAAGGCTCCAGCAAAAATCCCCTGACTTAAGGCTTACATGAGAGCAGAGGTTTGCACACAAATTCCTGTATGCCCAAGAAGTTTCTCTATGCTTTGTATAAAGTTCCGAAGTAACAGCCTCCAAATGGCAAGGCCAGCAAGGGCAGGTATTCAATCTACCTTGTTCCTCCCTAGCCTCAGGCTTCATCAGATAAGAACAAAGAATTAATGGCTAACAACATGTTCTCCATCAAGATTGGGTTATGTTGATAGGGTTATGTCAAAAGGTGTAGGTTGAGTGGATTATCAGATGTCACATGATGTTTAATTGGATCAATGAGGCCATTGCTGTATGTACAAAATTCCCTATATAAGCCAACTGCAAATAAAGAAGCTTACCATTTTGCCTGAGTGAGCAGATGGTCACCTTTATTTAAAACACAATTTCAATAAGCATGCTTATTCTCCGGGACATCACTTTTCCATGAGACCCTTTAACGCCAACACAAGTGCTACTTCTGCAGTGGAAAAAGCAACCAGATACAAAACTACAGGAGCAAAAATGACAGAGTCAGAGCGGCACCTGTGACTCAAAGGAGTAGGGCACTGCCAGAGGTGGCGGGTTCAAACCCACCCCTGCCCTCCCCCCCAAAAAAATGACGGAGTCAGTGGTGTATCCTTCTAGCAGCCCTGGAGGCTGTGTCCAGAACCCCAGATTGATAAGAGCCCACCATGAAGGCAGCTGGTACAAAAGGAATCTAGTTTGCCGAGTCCCAGGCCCAACAACACAAAACAATGGTATAAACAGGTGGACATAGAGAAAACTTGAAAATAACCGAACTATCATACTTTCCAATATCATTATAGATTCCTGCTTTTTACACATGTAAGCTGTCTTATTTATAACTTACTTTTATTTTAGTTGGCCAAATTACCACAATTTTCCCTGTGTAAGCCATCTTTACTTTTTTATTTTGAATTAATATGAGGGTATAAATTTTGGGATTACATTGTTCTCACTTCCAAGGTAAAGTTCCGGTTGTAAAAGAGCCCCTCACCCAAGGTGTGTGGTTACACCCATGCATTATGCCCATCAGGTGAGATCCTGCCAAGTGCCCTCCCTCTTCTGTCAATCATGCTCCCACTCCACCCTTCCCTCTCTCTCCTCCCCCTGCCCCTGCCCTAGACTACATTTGTGTTTTATTGTTCATATGATTTCCTATTAACATTGAATACACTGGATATTTATTTTACTTTAGTGAGCAGAATGTGTTTCAACTCCACCTAGGTAAACAAAAGATGTAAAGTTTCCATCTTTTCTATGACTGAATAGTATTCCATGGTATACATATACCACAATTTGTTAATCCATTCATGGGTTGATGGGCATTTGGATTGTTTCCACAACTTGGCAATTAAGAACTGAGCTGCAATAAACATTCTGGTGAGAACGTCTCTATGGTAAAATGTTATTTGTTCTTCTGCGTATATACCTCAAAATGGAACTGCAGGATCAAATGGAATGTCAACTTATTGTTCTTTGAGGATTCTCCATATTTCTTTCCATAAAGGCTGTATTTGTTTGCAACCCCACCAGCAGTGTACAAGTGTTCCCTTCTCTCCACATCCAAGCCAGCATCTGCATATTCGGGACTTTATGACAAAGTGGGCTAATCTTACTGGAATTAGGTGATATCTCAGAGTGGTTTTGATTGCATTTATCCGATGATTAAGATGATGAGCATTTTTTCATGTGTTTGTTGGCTATTTGTCATCTTCAGAGAAATTTCTGTTCAAGTCTCTTGCCCACTTACATATAGAGGCAATTTCAGCAACATCAAAACAAATAACTGGGATTTGATCCAGCTAAAAAGCTTTTGCACAGCTAAGGGAACCACAAACAAAGCAAATAGACAGCCTTCAGGATGGGAGAACATTTTTGCATGTTATGAATCTGACAAAGGCCTGATAACTAGAATCTACAGAGAACTCAATTTAAACAATAAGAAAAGCAGAAGCCAACTTTAATACAGTTTCTGTATTTTACCTCCCACCTCTAAACTCTTTAAAGCTCTAAAAGCATTCTTGCTTTTTTGAACAGCAAACATCCCAGGCTCAACTTAAAAACTTACTACTTCTTCCTAAATTGTCAAATGGCTTATGGCAAGAAGAATATTAGAACCCAAACCTACAGGTAGGAATGTAAATCATTTGTTTTGATTTACAAATGATTTACAAAAGATACAAATGGTATATATTTTTTGGCAAAAGATACAAATGATATGTATTTTTAAATTCATGAGTCCAAACTGGTATTTTAAATTTATTGTTAAATTTTTCTCTATTGCATGCTTCCTTGAATTTTTAACTCTCTTTCTAAACTATTCTAACTTGGAATAATTAAAACAAATATAAGTATTTATTTATCCAATAAAATGTGTTCAAAGTTTACTAATTTGATACTACAATTAGAAAAATTTAATACTGAAGCCTTTTGTGACAATTTTTGAACATATCTTTTTAATATAACAAAATCAGCTTATTTTGCACTATTTGTAACAATTTGGGTTCAGCTGTCTGCAGACAAACAGCAACAAAACGTAAATAAAATAAATAGCATGTCAGATATTAATAAGTTCTATGAAGGAAAAATTAAGGCACTATTAGAGGTGGGATAAGCTAATAGTTTCGATGGAGTGACTAGGAAATTTCTCACTGGTAAGAATGAGGTGAGGCAGGAGCCCTAAGGATACCTAGGGGAGACAGCATTCCAGATTAAGTTTTTCTCTTGTGTGAGTGTGCATTAGTTTGGTTATTGGCTTCATAGTAATATTGAATACATTGGATAATTGCTTTTCCTTTCTTGTGATACTTTACTAAAGAGAATGTTCTCCAACTTATAGAGGGGAAGGGGAGGAGGAAGAGAGGAGAGGAGGGAAAGGGATTGGTGTGCTCTCACCTAATAGACACAATATAAGGGTACATGGAATACCTCCTAGTTGAGGGGCATAACTACAACAGGGACCTTACCTAACCAATGCAAACATTGCAACTTGATCTGTTACACCCTCATATTAATCTGAAATAAAAATAATAATTAAAGAAAGACAGCATTCCAAGAAAAATAATAAGGAATACTCAGACAAAGCCTGCCTGACATAAGAGAAGTTTAAGTTACTTCTCTCAACTCAAAACCATCAATTCTTGGATTTTTTTTTTTTTTACTTGTTAGCTTTGGGAGAATTTTGCACATAAAAAATACACATGTGCTCACACTAAATTTGTTTAATTTTACTTCTTATTATAGAAGTAAGTATACTTTTCAGCGTTTTGTCTATTCTACTAACATAGAAGTTATTTTAAGCTTTCTTTTTTAATATAATATTATAGCTAAAAAAATTAATGACTAAAACCTAATTTGAATTATAATTGCATTTTATTATTACTGTTAGGAATTTATCATTAAACTAATAAATATTAAAACTTTCATTTTCAAAAGATGCATGTTAATTAATCAAACAGAGATTGTGTTTACATTTTTTGCCAATGCGAGTTTAATATTTTCAATTAAATGTTTTAATTGGCTGTTCATAAGGTATCTCTTCAAAAGACGCAATCATTTTTGAGAACTTGAGACCTCCAAACACCATCTTAAAATTAAATTAGTTTATAATACATTTGAATAAATTTTAGTTTTCAGGACAGCTCTTTTGGAAGGCTGAATAAGATAAACCACTAAAATATTGTTACTCAACGTAGCCAGCATGAATGCAAATTTTATTTTACTTTTTATTATTATTAAATAGTTCAACATTTTAGGATTTAAGTATAATTAGCATATAGGTATAAGGCATCAATAGTTTTTAAATTACTCATAAAACTTAACTTCTATAAAGCGAGCAGAATGTTGGCAACACTGTTGATGTCCGCGTGGACAGTGCCAGCGTTCCCTCTGCACCAGGCCCCTTTGCCTTCCTAAGGGTAACCAGTCCTCTAAATTTTGTGCACAGCATTTCCTTGTTTATTGTTCATAGTGCACGAATCCCTAAGCTATATACTATTTATATGGTATATGCTTTGGAGCTTCATAAATGTTTGAATGGTATTACACGGGATGGTTTCACTGCAACTTGCTGTTTTCATTTCACATTCTGCTTAGGAGACTTAGCTATATTGACTACAAAGCTGTAGTCAACTCCTTTTCTTTGCTATGTGGTATTCTATTGTATGAATAAGCCACAGTTCATCCATTCTCCTACCAATGGACTTTTGTTCATTTTTAAGATTGTGCTCTCAGAAACTCTGCTACTATAAACACTCTTGAACCCATCGCAATGAGTTGGCATATCCATAGGAATATGCTGTAGAGAATCTGCACCTCCAATTTTAAAAAGTAATGACAAGTTGTTTAATAAATCGTTGCATAATTTACACTGTCACTAGAAACGTATATAGTTATGGTTGTGTGATTTTTATTATAAGCTGTATTTTGTCAAAATTATCAATTTTGCTCATATCACTTTCTATTTTTCTCATTGATTTGATACTGATTCTTTGTGAGATACATGCTTTGAATTTATCTTCTTCTCTCTTTAAATGCTGTAGGGAATGTAGAAACTTTTTATTTTAATGTATTTGGGTTTTTCTGTTTAATTCCCCCTATTTCCTTAGCTTTATTTAAGAAATCCTTTTCTACCCTGAGATGAATTATTAATATGTGGGTGGGTGTGTGATTAAATTTTGTCTAATCTCAGAATCAAGTTCATTCTAGCTTCAAAAATTTACCTTGGTAGTGTTTTATATTTTCTATTTTATGAAAGGATTTTTATATTAGTACACATTATTAGTTCCTTGAAGTTTAATAGAACACACTGGGGATTTTTTTAACTACTAATTTGATTTTTTATTTATTGGTTATGAGACTATTCATATATTGTATTACTTATTGAATATAATTGCTTCCCTGTGGAATTAAGTATAACCTTAATTCCAAAAATAGACACAGATTGCAAGATCACACAGATGTTCACACACACACACACACACACACTCACACACAGTATCAGCCATTCTCAGTTACAAATACAAATTTTTAAATTTTAAGGTATTGGTACATAAAGTTTAATGATCTTTACATATTTATTTGACTATTGTTTATATCAAGAATGCAACTTTGAGTTAAAATTAGGAAATATGTTAATGGAATTCACTGCATAATATCTTAAATGAGACAAAAAGGTAACCCTTGTATTTAACAAAACTAAAATTATCTGATGATGATCAAGGCAAAGAAAAAATATTCTTAACTTGATCAAAAATAGATGGAAAATAGAAAAAACATACAGCTAATATTATACTTAATTGTGAAAACTTAGAAGAAATTCATTAAAATCTGGGAAAATACCAACTATCCTCTTTTAACTCTATTATTCATTATGGGACAAGTATTGTCCATTAGAAGAATATAAGAGAAAACCAAAATATTAAATTTAAAATGGAAAAGATAAAAAGTCTCTCCTTATACGAATATAATTATGTCCTTAGAAAAATCCAAGAATATCATTCAGTAAATTTTAGGAACTCATAAAAAAGTTGTACAGGATACTAGGTTAGAGAATCAATCAATATCTTGAGAGTTTAAATATCAGGCAATGAAGAACAGTGAGTGGTGCCTAAGAGATGGGAAATTTAAAAAGTAAGCCTGTGATTTCCTCAGCCTACTGCCTTAAGAGAGTTTCTAATTCTCACAACAGAGAGAAGAAACTTTGGGGGAAACATCAGATTTCCTGATTTAAGAAGACAGAATTGAGCAAATAGGGAGACCAAACTGGTTGGAGCCTACAAAATAAAGTTAACAGAGAGATGAGAGAGCTGGTCAGGAATGGAGTATGTGGAATTGCAGAGGGTTGCCCTCAAAGTATTCAGCTGAATACTGATCTGTGCATTTCAACGTAGAGAATACTTAAGGCTAAGGAAAGAATCACTTAGGCAGCGTATCTCTACACTCACACAAGACTGGACATAATGCCTGTTTTCACTAGTGAGACTGGAAAACTTCATGATTTACTCGGCAATGTGTAGAGTAATCAGAGGACCTAACCTCAGTAGTGAGAAATAATTAGCCATAACCCTAACACTGCTCTGTTCCCATCTGTTAAATCTTAAAAGCAAGATATGAAAAAAAACAAACTCTTTATGCCATGAAGGCTATGTTGACCAGTTTGATGAAAGCATTTCAAATTGTATGTAAAACCAGCACATTGTACCCCATGATTGCATTAATGTATACAGCTATGATTTAATGAAAAAAATTAATAAAGCAAACTCTTTTCACATAACTGTATCATAGAACAAAGCTTGAGAATATGTATAGAAATACAAAATAAAAAAGAAGAAGAAGGAAAAAAATAAAGAAATTCAGTATCTATAACAGTTTAAATGACAATGTCTGGCACTCAGTTAAAAATTATCATGTGTGCAAAGAAGCAGAAAAATATAACACATAATAAAAATAAAATCCAAAAATAAAACCAACCCAGTGTTAACATGAATATTACAATTAGCAAAGACATTAAAAAATTTATTATACCTGTATCCCATATTCAAAAGTTACATAAAGACAGACAATATAAAGAAGACCCATATTACTGGGAGTGGTGGTTCACACCCACAATTCGAACACTCAAAGTAGCCACCAAGGCCCGTGGACTGCCTGAGCTCAGGAGTTCAAGACCATCCTAAGAAAGGGCAAGATCCCATCTCTTCTAAAAATAGAAAAACAAGCTGGGTGTTGTGGGTGGTGCCTGTAGTCTCAGCTACTGAGGAGGCTAAGGCAAGAGGATGGCTTGAATGGTGTGAAATATGATACCACAGCACTCTACCCCAGTGACAGAGTGGGAGTCTACTTCAAAAAAAAAATCCATATTGAAATTCAAAACACAAAAAGTATTAATATAAATTGCAATCTAAAAATATACACTAGGCTCAGCACCTGTGGCTCAAGTGGTTAAGGCACCAGCCACATACACCTAAGGTGGTGGGTTCAAATCCAGCCTGGGCCCACCAAACAACAATGCCAGCTGCAGCCAAAAATAGCCGGGCCTCGTGGTGGGCGCCTGTGGTCCCAGCTACTTGGGAGGCTGAGGCAGGAGACTCACTTGAGGCCAGGAGTTGGAGGTTGCTGTGAGCTGTGATGTTACAGCACTCTACCCATGGGGATAGCTTGAGGCTCTGTCTCAAAAAAAAAAAAATACACTAGATGTTGCAGGAAACAATATCAGTGAATTTGGGTTTTTTTTTTGAGACGGAGCCTCAAGCTGTCACCCTAAGTAGAGTGCCATGGCATCACAGCTCATAGCAACCTCCAACTCCTGGGCTTAAGCGAGTCTCCTGCCTCTGCCTCCCAAGTAGCTGGGACCACAGGCGCCCGCCACAATGCCTGGCCATTTTTTGGTTGCAGCCATCATTGTTGTTT
>CAUYQV010170815.1:0-84419 GCA_963574575.1 Galagoides demidoff | reverse complement strand
TCAAGTGCTGTCACATTCTCTACCTTATCCGAGTTCAATTTCCACCTTCGAAAGTGGATTTTCCACTTCTAAATTGATCTACCTGCCTCCCTGTCCCTACCCTCAAGCTTCCCTGCCTTTGAAAGATCCTAAAACAGGGCTCGGCGCCTGTGGCTCAATTGGCTAAGGCGCCAGCCACGTACACCTAAGGTGGCGGGTTCGAATCCCCAGCCCTGGCCGCCAAACAACAATGATGGCTGCAACCAAAAAATGACCATGCGTTGTGGCGGGTGCCTGTAGTCCCAGCTACTTGGGAGGCGGAGGCAGGAGACTTGCTTGAGCCCAGGAGTTGGAGGTTGCTATGAGCTGTGAAGCCATGGCACTCTACCCAGGGGGATAGCTTGAGGCTCCGTCTCAAAAAAAAAGAAAGAAAGCCATAGGTGATTGGAAATTCTTCATGGCTTATTTATAGTTAAGTTGGAAGGGTAGTTTCTCACCTAGAATTTTTTAGCACTGATTGCATTTTCAGGTAATCCTATCAATTATTGATTGTATTTTCCATGATAAAGTCCTTCTTTTCACATTAAAAAATGAATAAAATTGCTGAATTTTATGAATTCAATAAAAAGAGCTTTTTGAGGAATTTAAAAACTAAAAATTAATCTCCTCACTAATCTCCTAAACTGTTTTCTTTAAGAGTCTATTGGCTCATAACATTTTCTCCTTTCATTTTTACTAACTGGCTTCAATACTAATGAAGCTCATGTATCTTTTAGGACTTTCTAGATTTTATTTTTATCCCAAAATTAGCATGAAAGTCAGAAATGACTGTTTCTCCCTAGCCTATTTGGGTTAGCCTAGACATAGGGTATGGTGCAGATAAGAATTAAAGTGTATGTTTGAAGATAACAGTATTTTTTAATACTTAAGTCTAATCAGTATTGCAAATTGTTAAGCCTTATGAATTATAGTTGCTTTATAGTTGCCACCTTTTTTTTTTTTTTTGAGACAGGCTCAGTATGTTGCCCTCGGTAGAGTGCTGTGTCACAGCTCACAGCAACCTCAAGCTCTTGGGCTCAAGCAATTCTTTTGCCTCAACCTCCCAAGTAGCTGGGTCTACAAGTGCTTTCCACAGCGCCTGGCTATTTTTTTTTTTTGTGGTTGTCATTGTTGTTTAGCAGACCCAGGCTGGTTTTGAGTCCACCAACCCCAGTGTATGTGGCTGGCACCCTGACCACTGAGTACATGCACTGAGCCAATTGCCACCTTTTTTTTTTTTTTTTTTAGTTTTGTCCAGGGCTGAGTTTGAGTGGGCCACCTTCAGCATATGGGGCCAGCGCCCTACTCCTTTGAGCCACAGGCGCCGCCAGCCACCTTTTCAGTGTATAATGTAGTTATATCAAAATTTTCTTAATGTTCAAGTTAGGATGTTAATAAGATAGGTAAATTTTATAATGTAAGAGATCTGCATATGTACTAAATATGCATGGTTTGAAAAATGGTCACTATGTCATAACAGAAACAACTACTCATCTGTGAGTAAAGCCATTTCTGAATTAATACAACATTTTAAGAGCATGTATCTGTAATATCAGGAATGAAATTTTATTTAGCCCTTTTTTTTAGTAAGTAAAAAGTGATTTTTTTTTTTAATTCCTAGGATAGAGTTCTTGTCCAGAGTCAATTTGGTATAACTTAAAGTAGATGGTCTCCTTCAGAAGGTAGTCCGTATAGTGTATCATAGTTATTTCATCCACTGAAGGTTAAATCTCCAACTAAGCCTCAACTCCCTTATTCAAAACACAATTCACTATATACATTATCCAGATCTTTTTCTTTCATTGTCTCTTTAGCTACCTTTTTAGCCATTATACTAAAAGTCAGTAACATTCTCTGTCCCTGTGTAATAAAAAATGAAATAGATTACAGGTTTAACAAATTAATTTATTAAGTACTGTGAGGAATACATTTTAAGCTGATGCTAATATAAGTACTTGGAATATTTTTCATGTTATCTCTGTCCCTTGATAAGGTAGAAGCTTAAAAGTTGACTTTATAAGAAGATATTATGGGTATAATTTGAGAAATGAAATTCTGCAATAAAACTTAACAGTTGTTTCTGTTAATACAGAAACACTGTATTTTCCTACACTACTCTTAATCTTTCTGTGTTCTTATACATAAGGGGTTTCTGATATAAGAGGTTTTGGGCATTTTGCTGTGCTAAATTCTTTTTCCTGGGGAAAAATTGTAATCTGTATTTTCCTAGGTGTTAATCTAAAAGGTAAAATGTACCTGATTTTGTCCTTTTGGGAATGTGGGTAATGTGCTTTTGTGGCTGTCTGTGGCTGGTGTTATTATAAACTTGCTTAAGTTGCATGCTTTGGCTATGACTTCTCTGACAACTTATGTGATCAGTTTGCTATATTAAACTTGTTTGTGTTGGGTAGGGTAAACAAAATTGGACAATAAATCAAAAATCGCCAATGCTTTTATGTGGTAACTGCATGTTATGCAATGTGAATTTTGTTGTTAACATTTTTAAAACCTGTGTTTTTATATAAGGTTTAAAAAATCCATATTTTTCATTACTCCTCTTCTAGGTTCTGAGTCTTCTGGTAGTGTAGGGTCATCTACAGGCTCTCTTTCTCACATCCAGCAGCCTCTTCCAGGTACAGCTCTCAGCCAGTCTTCTCATGGCGCACCTGTCGTCTATCCAACTGTCAGCACTCATAGTTCTCTTTCCTTTGATGGTGGCCTAAATGGGCAAGTCGCATCTCCTAGCACTAGCTTCTTTTTGCTTCCCTTGGAAGCGGCAGGCATACCACCTGGCAGTATTCTGATCAACCCACAAACAGGTTGGTATCCAGTAAAAGTTGTTTCAGGAATTATCTGAAAGTTAAAAGATGCTTACTAAATGTATTTTCTGTATATTTATGGTCAGCTTTTTATTTTTCATTAATAGTTAGCATTTTCCTGAGAACTTTGATAAAAATATTTATGCTAGAAAATGATAGCAGACATATTTATATCAGAAAGCATGTTTTCCCTGTGACATCTATGATATCTTGTAGGCCAAATAATGGCCAAACAATAATTAGAGAAAAATTCATTTCCTCGTAATAAGACAACCACCTTTGAAAGAGATGTATTTGATATAACATTTTATCCTCGGGAAAATAGTATGCATTTTATGAAGAAAGATGAAGTAAACCACTCTACTTTATAAAGTATAAAAAAGCTATAATTAGTTGCCCTTCAAAATGTGTTGTTCTTTTTCCTACTGAGGAAAAGCCAGAGAAAATGGATAATCCTTGTATTAATATTGGTAAGACATATTTTTTGTAGTTAGCTAACAATTTACATTTATTTGAGCATTTATTTGTACCATATACTGTATAAGGTATTTTAAATACTTTATAATCTTTATAATCATTATTAGGTAGGCAAAATCCTTATTTACAGGTAAGGAAATTGAACATCAAGAGAGGTAAAGAGATTGCAGTTACATTTCACTATGTAGTTTGTTGAAAATAGAGAGAAAATATTCTTTAAAAGATCGCAAGTCTTGGTTTCTGTTTAGCAGGCCCTGGCCAGGTTCAAGCCCACCATCCCAGATGCATAGGGCCTGTGCTCTAGCCATTGAAC
This sequence comes from Galagoides demidoff, assembly GCA_963574575.1. Taxonomy (NCBI): domain Eukaryota; kingdom Metazoa; phylum Chordata; class Mammalia; order Primates; family Galagidae; genus Galagoides; species Galagoides demidoff. The sequence continues at coordinate 80,792 of CAUYQV010170815.1, read as the reverse complement.
TCTGGGCACTCAGCCTCAAGTCTTGGTTTCTATTCAGACTAATATATTCCAATCATTTGGCTAAGAGATGAAAATAATCTTTGATCTTTTGATAACTGTTTTAAAACCCATGGACTTAGTGGTCACATCATAATGGCAGTAATTGGATGAGGCAGATACAAATGGGAGTATCAAGCTTCAGAATATTACTGGTCCTCCTGTAGTTGAGGCAGGTGGATTGCCTGAGTTCATGACCAGCCTGAGCCAGAGCCAGAGCAAGACCTCATCCAAAAAAAATACCCAGGTGTTGTGGTGGGTACCTGTAGTCCCAGCTACTTGGGAGACTGAGGCAGAGAATCACTTAACCCCAAGAATTTAAGTTTGCTATGAGCTCTGATGCCAGGACACTGTACCCAGGGCAACAAAGTGAAACTGTCTCAAATATATATATATTGCAGGTCCTTTTGTTTGCAGTAAATAAAACCATGGCTTGGAACTCATTACTTTCAGGTTTTATTCACATTTCTTTTTAAGATAAAATATTCATTTTTTTTTTATTATAAGAATTGAATTAGCCTAAGTAACTGATTTTTTAAAAATTTAATTTAATTTTTGCTTAATAATTATCTTATTATCCTTCAGGTATATTGTATTATGTAAACTTTGTTTCTCTGGAGCAGTATATGAGATAATTTAATATTTTAGTACTTTGTTATTTTACTTTGAAAACACATTAGTTAATATGGTTTTGGTAACATGAAAGATTCAATTGATTACAAAGTGATTAATTTAGAAATTGTATCTTTTCACACAATTTTGCTTTATTACAGAAGAAAGGATCAAGGGAACATTTAGCTAAAGAGCAGGGAAGGAGGAGGGGCAGAGGGCAAATGAAGTTGGTCAAGCCTCAGTGCAGCCTTATAGGGTGCATAGAGCCATCACAAGGCCAGATGAAGACCCTGGGACAGGGTTTTGCAGAAGGAGCCAGGGAGGGGCTGAATTGCACAGCTGCCTATGTGCCACAAAATAATCCACCTGAAATTCAGTACTTGCTTATTTATTTATTTATTTAGAGACAGAGTCTTACTCTATTATACTGTTGAGAGTGCCATGGTGTCAGCATAGCTGACAGCAACCTCAAACTCCTGGGTTGAAGTGATCCTCCTGCCCCCGTCTCCCAAGTAGCTGAGACTACAGCTGCACACCACAACGCCTGGCAAATTTTCCCATTTTTAATAGAGATAGGATTTTGCTTTTGTTTAGTCTTGTCTTGAACTCCTGAGCTCACGCCATCCTCCCTCTTCAACCTCCCAGAGTGCTAGGATTATAGGCATGAGCCTCCATGCCCAGCCAGAAAGGATGTTTTAAAGGCAGTTGTTTTGTTGGGTTTGGGTTTTTTTGTTTTTGTTTTTGTTTTGTTTTGAGACAGATTCTCCCTTTGTTCCACACAGTAGAGTGCTGTGGCATCATAACTCATAGCAACCTCAAACTTAAGCGATTCTCTTGCATCAGCCCCTGGGTAGCTGAGACTACAGGTGCCTACCACAAGGCCCAGCTTTTAGCAATGGAGTCTCTAGCTCAGGCTGGTCTCCCAACTCCTGAGTTCAGGCAATCCACCCACCATGGCCTCCCAGAGTTCTGGGATTAACAGGTGTGAGGCACTGCATCAGCTAAGAAACTAGTATTAAGTCTTGTGTTTCTCTGTTTTTCTCACTCTAAATGGATATCAAAGTCAGGGAATAGTTTATTTTATATAGTCCTTTTATTTTCCTCTTTTAATAATCCAGTGTATAGTAAGAAAAGATACTAATCTTTGAATCTGTTTACACCTTCATTGAAAAGATGTCTGGATGAAGGTATCCAAAATGTTAACTGTAAGATTATGGGAAACTTATTTTATTTTTAATCTCTATCTGTTGGCTGTTTTCCTATAATAAAAATGTTACTTATTATAATAAAAAATTGTTTAGAGTATGTCTATAGAGATAGAAAATAATATTTATTTTTCTTACATAAAATGTCCATTTTCCTTTGAAATAATTAGCAATAAGAACAAAGCCTCAAAATCAACATCAAAGTTCTCTCTAGTTTTATCTCTTATCAATGAATAAAGCTTACTGGCATCGAAAACAAATTTTTTAGAAAATTATAATTTAAAAGTTATTTATAACTTTTAACAAATTAGAAGTTATAAAGACAGTGCCATCAAGTTCATAATGTGAAGTTTGAAGCTGTCCGTTATTTTAATTTTCATTCAGTTGTAATTTTTTTAGTGAAATATATGCAATATGCCCTAAATTTAGGTATTTCCCACCTGCTAACAAAAACTAGTGAGTAACTTTGCAGTATCCCAAAGTTAAACATTTTCTCTTTAAATAAAATTGTGTTGGCAGGGCAAGATGGCTCACGCCTGTAATCCTAGCGCTGTGGGAGGCTGAGGGGGGTGGATTGCTTGAGCTCGCAAGTTCAAGACCAGCCTGAGCAAAAGCGAGACCCCCAACTCTACTAAAAATAGAAAAACTAAGGCAAGAGAATCACTTGAGCCTACGAGTTGGAGGTTGCTATGAGCTACGACAGCACAGCACGCTACCCAGGGCGACAGCTTGAGACTGTCTCAAAAACAAGCAAACAAAGAAAACTAAATTGTGTTACAGTCCTATAGGACTACAAGCCTGTACCTGAATCCCTTGGGCATAATGTGTCTCATAATTCAGAGTTTTTCAGAAAATATTATCTGTTAATAAGTTTGGTAGGGCCTTCAGACGGCACTCCCATAGTAAAACATTTGAATATTTACTCTAAGTGAAAAAAATAAAGATTACTGTTAGTCTCAAGTCAGTTTAGGCCACTTATTCCAAAACTTGAGGGTTTTGGAATACTGGATAAGGTTTTGAGGATATTTTGTAAATTGTTAGTAGTATGACTTGTTTTCAGTCTCTATTGTAAATTGATTTTTTCCTTGTCTTTAAATTTTTCAGGTCAGCCCTTCATAAACCCAGATGGAAGTCCAGTTGTGTATAATCCTCCTATGACTCAACAGCCAGTTAGACCCCAAGTGCCTGGACCTCCACAGCCACCTCTGCCACCCCCACCACCTCAACAACCAGCAGCTAATCACATTTTCTCACAGGTGCAAACATTCACAATTACGTAATGCTAAGTACATGCCTTAACATACTTGGAACTAACTTCACTAATTATAATTGAGTTAGCAAAGTATATCTTAGAACTTTATTTTCTGCTACCAGTAATGTCCCATGTACTACTCATGGGAAAAGAGGGTTAATTTCAAGAGCTTTTCATGTAATAAATACTGATTATTAGAAAGATGGGAATTTTTTTAATCTCATGAGCTTAAAGAGTTTAATCTCACTCTTTCTGGTGAGTATGTTATTCCTTTATCACCACAGCAACAAATGGGCAAGAGGAGAAAGAAAAAACTAATAAAATTGTTCATTGGCCCCGTAAGCAAAGTAAGTTAAGATTGACGAGATTAAACAGGAAAAAGTAAGATGTGTTACTTAGATTCTACAACATACTCTATCCATTCTACCTACATTAGGAGAGAGTGATAGACAAATTCTGTGAGTTAAAATTCCCAAAATTACTCTCAGTAATATATTGAATTTGTGTAAACATTTAGAGTTTATATATAACATCTTCACATTCAGTCTTCTTCCTCTCAAGATGTGTTATCCATCTTTGGAGAACTTAATCATACTGGCATAAAGTGTTTTATCTTTATTCTAATTTTTAATGGTTGTATCACATGTGAAAGACAGTTTTTACAGTTAGTTACAACCGTTTTTCCCTCTTAAGACTATATAAATATTACATTACTGAGAATATGAAGGTTACTTACTTAGGAAAGAATTAGAATTATAAACTTGAACTGGAGAAGTTCATTAGTTTTGCTTGCTGTTGATATCATTTGTATTGCAGGTTGAAGAACATAGGAGCAGTTTAATTATGTTATCCAGTAGTATTAAAGTCATGAAAATAATTGTACCTCTGACAATTAAGACTCCTAATACTAGGCAAGGAAATTTTTTTTTTTTTTAAGTAGAAGGACTGATAGGTTTTTGATACACCTCTATAGTAATACAAGAGAGTTCTTTTATGTGTCAGACATCACCTAAAACTATTCCCAAATACTCCATGCCCCTTTCCCCACCCTATTTGATTATATACACTGAGGCTGCATAAAACTTCTGACCTTCTTTGACTTGGCTTTACTCAACTTAATGCCAAAGAGTTTCCTTTTTGTTTGTTTATTTATTTAAATTGAGACAGGGTCTCCCTCTGTCACCTACACTAACATGCAGTGGTATGATCGTGGCACACTACAACCTCAAACTCTTAGGTTCAAATGATCCTCCTGGCTCAGCCTTTTGATTAACTAGGACTACAGGCATATTGTAACATGCTTGGCTACTTTTTTTATTTGTTGTAGAGACAGGATTTCACTTTGTTGCCCAGGCTAGTCTATGATTTCCAGACCCTTCAGATGGACTGCATTTGTTGAACATACAATAAAAAAAACAGTTACTTTAGGTGAGTCCTGTTTTGCAGCCATTTGTAATTCAAATAGAAAAGTAAGTGCTAAGGCCTTTTCTTTAACTAGTGTTTGTCATCAGTCATCTGGCTCATGGTTTTCTCATTATTCTTTTAACATTTTGGGAGAAATTAACTTATTCTTTTGGTACTCATAGTCATCTTTCTTTTATCTCCTAGTAGGCCAAAGCTTTTGTTTCATCTCACATTTACATAGGAGGTCAAGTTTTCTGTAAGAAAGTTATGTCCTAGGGTGGCGCCTGTGGCTCATGAGTAGGGCACAGGCCCCATATACCAAGGGTGGCAGGTTTGAACCTGGCCCTGGCCAAACTGCAACAAAAAAATAGCTGGGTGTTGTGGCAGGCACCTGTAGTCCCAGCTACTCGGGAGGCTGAGGCCAGAGAATCATTGCTGTGAGCTGTGATTTCACACTACTCTACTGAGGGCAACAAAATAAGACTCTGTTTCTTAAATAAAAACTTCTAATGGTTCTATCACTTAATAACACATCAAATCGTCTGTTCATGGGCTTGGCATTTGTGGCTCAAGTGGCTAAGGCACCAGCCAGGGTTCGAATCCAGCCCGGGTGCACCAAGCAACAATGATGGCTACAACCGAAAAATTGCCGGTCTTTGTGGCGAGTGCCTGTGGTCCCAGCTGCTTGGGAGGTGGAAGCAGGAGACTCACTTGAGCCCAGGAGTTGGAGGTTGCTGTGAGCTGTAATGCCACAGCACTCTACCCAGGGGGACAGCTTGAGGCTCTGTCTCAAAAAAAAAAAAAAAAAGTCTATTCATGGAAGTTCTAAAGTTGCTTTACCTCATTTAGTGTGATATGTCACTTAAGAAGCTCACTTATTTCTAGTCAAGAAGTTTATGAGGAACCAGAGATATTCCAGCTTTTATTTGTTGAGGGATTACATTAATTTTAGGTTATTTTGTTTTTCCCTGGATTCTAAGCTGTTTGGTTTTTGAGAAATTATTATGCTGATTTTGGGGGTAAAAGTGCAACTCATCATTATACATCTTTTTGTCATAAGAATTTCTCCATCAGAGTATTCTCTTTAGACATGCCGTCCAAGCTGGGCGCAGTGACTCACGCCTATAATCCTAGCGCTCTGGGAGGCCAAGGCAGGTGTCTTGCTGGAGCTCAAGTGCTCATGAGTAAGAGTTGGAGATTACTGTGAGCTACGACGCCATGGCACTGTACCCAGAGTGATAGCTTGAGACTCTGTCTCAAAAAAAAAAAAAAAGAAATGATGTCCTAATCATTATATCACTTAATAACACATCAAGTAGTCTGTTCATGGAAGATCAGTTTGTTTGGTTAATATATATGTTAACCAAAGAAAGAATTTTCATCTTTTCATGAGATAGAATTACCTACATTCTTCTTCTGCTTGCTTACATTACTGTCTACAGATCACTTACCTTAGTTTGTCTGTAAAGTGGATTACTACAGATTAAGCTGATATGTATATTAATTGCCTTTTTGTAATAAAATATATAACAGGATTGGGAAATTAAATTATATTCCAGGGTTAGCTGATAGATGGCCAACCATATTCCTAAGATCAAGTGTATTTCTTAATATACCTATTTTTTAGCACTCTCAGGCACTCTAAAAAAAGAATTTTTATATCCCACATTGAAACTCAGGAGTATTTTGCTAATGGCTGAAGATTTCAAGTAACTAGTTTCTCAGCTGCTAATATATATGCTCTTAGATAAAAATGTGTTTAGTTACATGAAAGTGTTTGTCGTCTTTGTATATGTGTTAAAGATGTGTTTATGTGTGTACATGTGTCTGTAAATCTATGTGTGTTGTTCCTTAGGCTGTTATTCTTAATACTAGCCATAGTATGAATTTTGTATAAATTTAGGAACTTTGGGCCCAAAATAGTATTTAATCATGCCTTATCAAATAGAGTAATTGGCATAGATATTATGTAAGTTGCTAGTCTGATAGCAAGAATAAAGTTTTTCATTTATGATTTAGTATTCTATTGCTAAATAGGGCAACCCTTTCATAAAATCAGGAAATAAGGGTAAGCAGTTTTGCTTTTACTGACTCAGCCCAGACACCTTGGTTAGATGCAAGGTTTGAAGTGCTTAAATTACCTATTTCAATTCATTTATAGTATTAATGAGTATTAATTATAATTAAGAAATATTTTGATTATAAAAAATTGTCCTAATTATGTAATAAGCCAAAGCATAGGTATGTTCTCAAAAGTTTTACTATGTAGAATTTCTTCACTTAGTATGTTTTTGTTTCCTATAGTTTGTATTTTAAATGACTTGCTGAATATAATTAAAACTATTGCCAAAAAAGTGTAAATTTCCATTTTATGCATTTTTCTAACCATTTTATTCTGACATTAACATTGTTTGCCAACCTGTTATTCTTTAGCCTGTTCGTCCTCTGCAGCCCTCTTCACAGCCTGTTCAGTACTCTACAGCCCCTTACCCATCCCCGCTCCTGCCAGTCTCACCTACCCAGCAATACTCTGTGGTACTATATCTCTATTCACCTCCTGCTTTGTTTCTGTGGGTGGATGTGATAAATGCTCATGAATGTTTGTGGGGGTTTTTTTCAAGTCAGGGATACATATCTACCAAAATTAGAAATAACTTATTATCTTCCATTAAATATTATGTTGGCTTATTATAAATGATTGTTTAAACTCTATCTTTTTCTGCTTTTTCATAATGAAATAATTTTCAGTTAACTTGTCCTAAAAAGTTGTAGCTATTCTTATTGAGGTCATTGCATGATCTGTGCTGTCCTTGGATGGCAGCTTTCATCTGTCTTATAAAGACACTTGTACTAGACTGTTTATTGCAGCTCAATTTATAATCGCTAAAATGTGGAAGCAGCCTAAATGCCCCTCAACCCAGGAATGGATTGGCAAGCTGTGGTATATGTATACCATGGAATACTATTCAGCCATTTTAAAAACTGAAGATTTTGCAGCATTTGTATTAACCTGGATGGAGGTGGAACCCATTATTCTTAGTGAAACATCACAGGAATGGAGAAACATGAATCCTATGTATTCAACTTTGTATGAGGACAGTTAATGACATGGTGGGGCATGGGGGATAGGGAGAGCAGACAGAAGGACGGAGGGGGTGAGGGAAAGGAAAAAGAAAAGAAAAAAGTGACTAATTCTCACATAAATTGGATTTAATAAAAAAAAGACGAAGAATAGAATTTAGGGGCAAATTATCTTTGAGATTAGAGAAAGGTCTAGGTGGTTGGATTTTATGTATTTAATTTCTGGAAATAATTTTGATTGTTAGGGATACAAAGATGCATAGAGCATGAATCTTTTGTTCTAGGAAGAGGGGAGGTAATCAAGTAAAGGGTAATTAGTACCTTGCTCATTGCTTGGTCTTTGAAATTCATTCACAAAATGTTAATATAAATATGTCCGGTTTCACTTCTGCATCCTAATGTGCCCTTAATCTTTATTTAAATACATGTCTTTTCTGCATGCTATACATTTAACATAAAGTATATTTTATAAGTAATTTATGACACATTATAGTCTTCTTGCCTTCAAGTTCTCATTTTCTTCTCTTGTATTATTTCTATTGTGAATGTATGTAATTTCTAAGATAAATACTACTGGAATTCATTTAAAAATATTAAGTTTTTTTTTGTTTGTTTGTTTGTTTTTATATTAGTTTAGCCCATTGTAGAAGGCTTACTGATTCTGACTTTTTCCCTTTTTAGCAGGATAACCTTGGGTCTCAGTTTAGCCACATGAGTCTTGCCCGCCAGCCATCTGCTGATGGTTCTGACCCTCATGCCACCATGTTCCAGTCCACTGTTGTTCTTCAGTCTCCACAGCAATCTGGTTTTATCATGACAGCAGCCCCTCCACCACATCCTCCACTGCCGCCACCACCACCTCCTCCTCCCTTACCACCTGGGCAGCCAGTCCCTACTGGCTATTCTGCTTCTGGTCATCCTGTCAGCCAGCCTGTGCTCCAGCAGCAGGGATATATTCAGCAGCCATCACCACAGGTACATTTTCATCTTTTTTCCTTCATGGGAGCCTCTCATTTAAGATCAGTTTTAACTTCAAAGAAGTTATTTTTCAGTTTCTCATGGAGACTTTGTGAGAGTGTATAAACAAAGTGTTTAGTTATCTTCCCTCCTCTGGAGGTTTTCTTTCTTTTTTTTTTTTTTTTTTTTTTTTTTGAGACAGAGTCTCAAGCTATTGCCTTGGGTAGAGTGCTGTGGTGTCACAGTAGTCTCCAACTTTTGGGCTTAAGTGCTTAATTCTCTTGCCTCAGCCTCCCAAGTAGCTGCGACTACAGGCACCTGCACAATGCCCAGCTATTTTCATGTCGCAGATGTCATTATTGTTTAGCTGGCCCAGGCTGGGCTTGAACCTGCCAGCCTCTCAGCCTCAGTGCACGTGGCTGGCACTGTAACCACTGTGCTACAGGCACCGAGCCCTTCCTCTGCAGATTTTCTTTTTTTTGAGACAGAGCCTCAAGCTGTCCCCATGGGTAGAGTGCTGTGGCATCACAGCTCACAGCAACCTTCAACTCCTGGGCTCAAGCGAGTTTCCTGCCTCAGCCTCCCAAGTAGCTGGGACCACAGGTGCCTGCCACAACGCCCAGCCATTTTTTGGTTGCAGCCATCGTTGTTGTTTGGTGGACCCGGGCTGGATTCGAACCCACCACCTTAGTTGTATGTGGCTGCACCCTAGCCACTTGAGCCACAGGCGCCAAGCCCCTCTGGAGATTTTCAAGCACATGCTAGACCACCACTTGACAGGAAAACATTTCAGTTCGATGATTAAACTTGGAGGTTTTTTTCTGATTTAGTGATTTTTTTTTTAATTAGCTTAATAGAAATACAGTAAAAAGTTAAGTGCACTATAAAATATAATGATAGCATTTCAAGAAGAAATACAGGCTCAGCGGCTAAGGTGCCAGCCACATACACCTAAGCTGGCAGGTTCAAATCCAGCCCAGGACCACCAAACAACAATGACAGCTGCAACCAAAAAATAGCCAGGCACTGGGGCGGGCACCTGTGGTCCCAGCTACTTGGGAGGCTAGGCAAGAGAATCGCCTAAGCCCAGGAGTTTGAGGTTGCTGTGAGCTGTGATGTCACAGCACTCTACCCAGGGTGATAGTTTGAGGCTCTGTCTCAAAAAGAAAAAAGAAGAAGAAATACATTAATTTGGGGAGAATTAACAATATTGACTCCTTCAGTGCAGAAATAGATTATCTCATTACACTTACTTAGATCTTTCTCAATTTTTTTCAACGCTATTTTGCAGTTTTCATTATACAGATATTCTACTTATTTTATTAAATGTTTCCCTAAGTGTTTATCCCTAAGAGGAATGTTTTTAAGTATTATTGTCTATTTGTTAATTGCTGGAATACAGGAATAAAGTTGATTATTGTATAGTGATCTTATATCCTGCAGACTTCAATTCAGTTATTCTAGGAGGGATTTTTTTGTAGACTACTTAGAATTTTCTACATACAAGATTATTTATACATAGATGATCCTTTCCAGTCTGTCTGCCTTTTATTAAAATTCTTTTCCTTGCCTCATTGTGCTAGCTAGGAGCTCCCATACAGTGTTGAATGGAAGTTTGGAAAGTACATATTCTTGCCTTGCTTCTCACGGAAAAGCATTCAGTCTTTTCTCATTAAGTATGATGTTAACCTGCAAAGATTTCATCTATATGCTTGATCAAGTTGAGGAAGTTCCCTATAATTCCTAGTTAACTGACACTCTTACCATGCTTGGGTGTTAATTTTATTGAAATGTTTTTTCTGCATCTATTAAGGTAGTTAACATGATTTTTTTCCTTTTTTCGTATTAATAAAGTATTGACTGACTTTTGAACATTTATCTAACTTCTAATTTCTGAAACAGACTCCTCCCCACTTGGTCATGATATTCTTTTCATATATTGTTGTATTCAATTTGCTGATATTTGCATGTATGTCAATGAAGGATATTGGTCTGTATTTGCTTGTAATATCTTTGGTTATAATATTAGGGTAATACTGGCCTTAAAATGTGTTGAGCATTGTTCTCTTCCCCATATATTTACTGAAGGAGCTTATGTAGGATCAGTGTTGTTTCTTAAATGTTTGTTAGAATTCACCAATGTACTCATCTGTGTCTGTAATTTTTTGCAGGGAAGGTTTTTAAATTACAAATTCAGTTTCTTACCAGATATAGAGCTATTCCAGTTTCCCTTTTCAGGGGGCAGTAATATGAGTTATATACGATTAGATTACATTGTTTGCAATTGTAAGGTAGCGTCTGAGTTATAGTTGAGTCCTTCACCCAAGAAGTGTGTGTACCCCTACGCTATACCCAGATAAGGGGGGGACCTTATCAGACCTCCTCCTCCCTTCTTGAATTTAATTGTGTTTTTCTTGCATGTGGGTCTATAGTTGTTAATCTACTTTCAACTTCGTACTGAGTACATAAGATGCTTGAGATATTTCACTAAGGAGAATGTTCTCCAAATCCATCCAATTAAATACAAAAGATACAATGTCTCCATCATTTTTTGTGACTGAATAGTATTCCATGGTATCCATATACCACAGTATATTAATCCAAGGATTGATGGGCACTTGGGTTATTTCCACTGATTCCTTACTTCTTTTTGGATCAATTTTGGTAATTTGCATCCTTATCATTTATTTTGCAAATTTATTGTTAGAAGATAGATTATTCATAATATCCTTTCATTATGCTTTTAATATCTTTGTGATCTGTAGTGGTAATCCCCTCTTTTAGTCTTGATATTGGTAACTCTGTTCTTTCTCTTTTATCAGTTACTTTAGCAAGAGATTTATCAATTCTGTTAATAATCTTTAAAAAACAATTTATGCAGAGGGACTCTACCTAACAAATGCACATACTGTAACCTAGTCATTGGTACCATCACATTAATCTGAAACTACAAAACAGAAAATTTAGGCTTTCATTAGTTTTTTTTATAATTTTATTCCTTATTTGCTCCTTTTATCATTATTTTCTTCTTCTTAATTTGGGTTTAATTTGATCCTTTGTTTCTAGTTTCAGGTAGAAGCATAAATCATTGATTTTTAGATTTTTCTTCTTTTCTAAGATAAGTTTTTAATGCTATAAATTTCTCTCAGTACCATTTTAGGTGCTATTCACAAATATGGGTATGTTGCATTTTTGTTATTTGTTCAAAATATTTTTTGTGTGTGACTTTTGACCCATGACTTATTTAGAAGTGTATTGTTTGGGTGGCACCTGTGGCTCAGGGAGTAGGGCACCAGCCCAATATACTGAGGTGGCAGCTTCAAACCTGGCCCCTGCCAAACTGCAACAAAAAAAATAGCTGGACATTGTGGTGGTGCTTGTACTTGGGAGGTTGAGGCAAGAGAATCACCTAAGCACAAGAGCTGGAGGTTGCTGTGAGCTGTGATGCCATGTGACGCCACGGCACTCTACGAAGGGCGACAAAGTGAGACTCTATCTCTAAAAAAAAAAAAAAAGAAGTGTATTGCTTAATTTCTATATATTTGGGAGCTTTCTAGTTACCTTATTCTTTATAATTTATATTTTAATTACACATAGTCAGAGAACCTACTCTAAGATTTCAGTGTTTTAGATTCTGTTTAGGCCTATTTTGTGGTCCAGCACAAATTCTCCCTTGGGGGATGATCCATGTGCACTTAGAGAAGAATTTGTGTTCTTATTATTTTAGTTTCATGTAGATTTTTGTTTTGGGGTTTGGAGGATGTGGGGTTGTTTGTGTATATATATATATATATATTTATTTATTTATTTATATGGAGAGGTTATGGGAGGTTTTGCATTTTTTTTATTGAAGTACAATTCATACAGCATAAAATTAACCATTTTTACATAAACAATTCAGTGACATTTCGTACATTCACAGTGTTATGCTGTCTAGTTCCAGAACATTTTCATCACACCAAAAGAAAGCTTCATACCTATGGAGCAGTTAGTACCCATTCTTCCCTCTTCTTACCCCCTGGCAAACACCATCTGCCTATGGATTTGACTCTGGATTTACCTATTCTGAATACTTCATATTCATGGAATCTTCAGAGTCCATCCACACTGTAACATGTATTAGTACTAAAATATCACTATATATATTTATATTAATTTTAGTAATAACTAAAATATCACTGTATGCATGTGTGTATGTTATATATATATAAAAAATAATTTGTTTACTTTTTTTATCCATTAATGAAAACTTGGGATGTTTTCACCATGTGGCTGCTATAAAGCATGTTTTGAACGTGCAAGTACATGTATTTTTCGAAGATCTGTCTTCAGTTCTTGGGTATATAGCTAGAAGTAGAATTGCTAGATCATATGGTTATTCTCTTTAACTTTTTGAGAACTCCCATGCTATTTTTCCACAGTATATTCACCATTATACATTCCTTTCAGCTATGTACAATAGTTCTAATTCCTCCATATCCTTGTCAAAACACCTTAGATGGTAGCTCCTAGCAGGTGTGAAGTGATATCTCATTGTGGTTTTGACTTGAATTTTCTTTAGAATTAGTGATGGTGAAAATGTTTTTATTATCTAGTGACCATTAGCCATCTGTATATGTTTTGTTTTGTTTTGGTTTGGTTTGGTTTGTTTTTTTGCAGTTTTTGGCCAGAGCTGGGTTTCAACCCACCACCTCTGGCATATGGGACCAGCTCCCTACTCCTTTGAGCCATGGGTGCTACCCTAACCATCTGTATATCTTCTTTGGAGAAATGTCTATTCAATATTTAGACTTTTTTTAAATTAGATTATTTGTCCTTTTTTGTTGCACAAGAGTTCTTTGTATATTCTGGATATTAGACCCTTATTAGATATTTGATTTGCAAATACTTTCATCCATTCTGTAAGGTTCTCTTCACATTTTTCTTTTTCTTTTCTTAAAAGAAGAGTTTTACTCAGTTGACGCAGGCTAGAATGCCATGGAGTCAGCCTAGCTCACAGTAACCTGAAACTTCTGGGGTCAGGCAATTCTCTTGCCTCAACCTTCCAAGCAGGTGGGATTATAGGTGCGCAATACTATGCCCAGCTAATTTTTCTATTTTTAGTAGAGATAGGAGTATCTTGTTCAGGCTGTCTCAAACTCTTGAGATCAAGCAATCTACCTGTCTTAGCCTCCCAAAGTGCTAGGATTACAGGGGTGAGCCACTGTACCTGGCCCTTTTACTTTCTTAACAACATCCTTTGAAGCACATAAATTTATAATTTTGATAAAGTTTACTCTGTCTTTGTTGCTTGTGCTTTTGGTGTTACATCTAAGAATCTGTTGCAAAACCAAGGTCATCAAAATTTATCTCCAAGAATCTTATGTTTTTAGCCCCTATATTAAGGTCATTTATCCATTTTGAGTTAATTTTTGTATATGGGATAAGGAAAGAGTCCATCTAAATTTTTTGCAAGTATATATCTGGTTATTCTGGCATCATTTGTGGGATACACTTTTTCCACTGAATAGTTCTTGGTACAATTGTCATATATCAGTTGATCATAAATGCAGGGGGTTTTTTTCCTGGACTCTCGCTTTTACTCCATTATATATATTTCTACCCTTATGCCAATACTACATTGTTTTGATTTTTGTAGTTCTGTAGTAAGTTTTAAAACTGGGGAGTATCAGTCCTCCAACGTAGCTTTTCTTTTCAAGATTGTTTTGAGTATATAGGTCCCATATGAATTTTAACATGCACTTTTCCATTTCTGAAAAAAAGGCCATTGGAATTTGTTAGGTATTATATAAATATGTAGATCTCTTTGGTATTTTTGCCATCTTAATGGTATTAAGTCTTCTGAGCCTAAAGAACATGGGATTTTTTTTTTCATTTTCTTAAGTCATCCTTGATTTCTTTCATATTCTATTATTTTTGGATTTCTCTTTTTCAACTTTAAATTATGTTACATTTTCGTACTACTTGAAGCTATATTAGGCAATTTACATTTATTGTATCTTCCTTATATCCTGACCTATATCATGAATTAAAATGTTTTTCTGTGTCTCTAGGATTATCACTTGTCTTGAAATCTATTTTATCTGACATTAAGAGTGTCTTGGCTGGGCTCAATGGCTCATACCTATAATCTGAGGTCTTTAGAGGACCAAGCCATGGGCAGCACCTATGGCTCAAAGGAGTAAGGCGCCAGCCCCATATGCCAGAGGTGGCGGGTTCAAACCCACCCCTGGCCAAAAACTGCAAAAAAAAAAAATAGAAGACCAAGCCAGGAGGATCACTTGAGGCTAAGAGTTTGAAACCAGCTTGAGCAACATAGTGCCATCTAATCTTTACCAAAAAAAATTTTTTTTTGATTGAGACAAAATCTCTGTTACCTGGGCTAGAGGACAGTGGTGTTTGTATTCATAGCTCACTGCAATCTAGAATTTCTAGGCTCAAATAATCCTCCTGCCTTTCTATTTTCTGTTGAGAGAAGGTCTCACTCTTGCTCAGGCTGTCCCAAACTCTTAGCCTCAAGCAGTCCTCTTGCATTGGCCTCCCAAAGTGCTAGGATTAGAGGAGTGGTGCCCAACCTTTACCAGAAAAAATTTTAATTAGCTTGGTATGGTGTGCACCTATAGTCATAGCTAACTTAGTAGCTAGGGCTACTGAGGATTATTTAGCCCAGGAGTTTAAGGTTGCAGTGAGCTATGATGACACCACTGTACTCTGGCCCAGGCAACAAGCAAGACCTTATCTCAGAAACAAACAAACAAAAATAATGTTTTAAGCCTTCTTTTGAGTGGCATTTAAACAGCATGTCGTTTTCTATCCTCTTATTTAGAACCTCTGTATTTAAAGTGTTTTATATAAGGGCTGAGCAGTGGGTCATGCCTATAATCCAAGCACTTTGGTAGGCCATGGGGTTCAAAACCAGTCTGGGCAACGTAATAATACCCTGTCTTTATAAGAAAGAAAAAAAAATTAGCCAGACACCTGCATTCTCACTTGGGATGCTGAGGCAGAAGGATCATTTGAACCTAGGAGTTTGAGACTGTGATGAGTTGTGATCACGCCACTGTACTCCAGCCTGGATGAGAGAGTGAAACCTTGTCTCCAAACAATATCAAAAATTAAAGTAGTAAATATAGGATGCTTACCAACTTACCAGGAATGGAGATTGCAGGACTGGAAATTTTTCTATGTGAGTCGTGAGTAAATATGAAGATCTGTGACATTATGATACAGTACTTTATAGACACTGTTTACTTAGCCTACATTTAATTTATAAAACTTTTTTTTTGGCTCAGTGCCTATAGCTTAGTAGCTAGGGCGCCAGGCACATATACTAGAGCTGGCAGGTTTGAATCTAGCCCTGGCCTACCAAACAACAATGACAACTATAACAACAACAAAAAAAAAAAAATAGCCAGGCATGGTGGTGGGTGCCTATAGTCCCAGCTACTTGGGAGGCTGAGGCAAGAAAATCTCTTAAGCCCAAGAGTTTAAGGTTGCTATGAGCTGCGATGTTACAGCACGCCACCAAGGGCAACATAGTCTCAAAAAAAAAATTTTTTTTCTTTGATATTAACCTTAGCTTACTGTAACTTTTTCACTTTTAAATGTTTGAATTTTTTTTTAGTATTTTGACCCCTTTATAACAATCATACAGAAATATTTTCTTTGTTTATATCCTTATTCTGTAAGCTTTTTTCTACTTTTAATGGTGTTTTGCTTTTCAAACTATTTTGGTTTTTTTTTAGGGGGGGGCTTGTTGTTACTTTCTTTTTCAGACTTTTTTGTTAAAAACTAAGACACATGGCACATTGACCTAGGACTACAGAGTCAGGATGAATAATATCATTCTCTTCTACCTCCATATCTTGTCTCACTGGAAGATCTTCAAGGATAGTAACATATAGATCTCTCATCTCCTATGACAATAATGCCTCCCTTTGGAGTACCTACTGAAGGACCTATTTTATAGTTTTTTAATTTTATTTATTTATTTTTTTTTTTTAGAGACTGAGTCTCACTTTATCGCCCTCAGTAGAGTGCCGTGGCATCACACTGATCGCAGTAACCACCAACTCCTGGGCTTCAGCGACTCTCTTGCCTTAGCCTCCTGAGTAGCTGGGACTAGAAGCACCTGACACAATGCCTGGCTTTTTTTTTTTTTTTTCGGTTGTTACATTTGGGCCGGGGCCATGTTTGAACCTGCCACCCTCAATATATGGGGTCAATGTCCTACTTACTGAGCCACAGGCACTGCCCTATAGTTTGTTTATTTTTTTACATAAGTAGCATGAATACACTAATGATAAAACAATAGGATAGTAAATACACAACTAATAGCATAGTTTATTATCATTATGAAATATTATGCACTGTATATAATGGTGCTATCCTTGTGTATCACTGGCAGCATAGTAGGTATATTTGCATCAGTATCACCACAAACAAGTGAATAATGCATTGTACTGTGAAGTTAGTAGGCAATAGGAACTTTTCAGCTCCATTACAATAAGATCACTGTCGTACATGTGATCTATAATGACCAAAACATTGTTATGTGGTACATGACTGTATGAACAAAATTAAAGAATAGAACCAGTACAACTGTGCGTTAATGTGGGAATGGGTAAAATGGTTTATTTGTACAGTGACTGCTTTTCAGTTGTTAAATTGAATAAGCTAAGGAATGTATTTCAGCAAAATTACATCTCAAAAAATATGTTAATTGCAACATCAGTTTCATGAAGATATATGTGGGAGAGTACAGGTTGAGTATCCTTTATCTTAAATGTTTTGGACCAGAAGTATCAGATTTCAAATTTTTTAGATTTGGGGATATTTGCATATATGTAATAAGATGTTCTAGGGATGGAACCCAAGTCTAAAACACGAATTTATTTATTGTTTCATTGACATCTTATACACATAATACTTTTGTACATGAAACAAAAGTTTTGGCTTTGTTTCACATGGGGTCAGACGTGAAATTTTCCATTTGTGCTATGTCAGTGCTTAAAAAGTTTTGGATTTTGGAGCATTTCAGGTATTTTTCAGTAGGAATATTCAATCTCTATTATAACTGTAAATTTTTTAAATAGTCCACAATACACATATGGATAATAGATAGATAGTAAAGGTCACCTCCTATAGGATATGGCTTTTCTATGGAAGGTAAAGGAAGTGGAGTGAACTTTTGGCTATTTTAGTAATGTTTGGTTTTATAAAGGGGGAAAGAGAGCTCTAAAACAAATATGTTAAAAAAATTGAAATCTAAATATAATTGGTGGGAACATTAATAGATGTCTCTTATACATACTGTATGTTTGAATTTTTTAATTTTTCAGTTAAGTTTAAAAGAAAATCCATTTTCAGTTAGCTGGTGCTAAAAAGATTATACATTAAACTCTAATGTTCCTTACAGGAAAAAAATTTGTTACAAATAAAATTGAGTTTTTTCCCTTAATACTTACGGTCCTAGATGCCAGCCTGTTATTGTGCTCCAGGCCACTATCACTCCAGTCAACCTCAGTATCGCCCAGTCCCTTCTGTCCATTACAATTCACATCTAAACCAACCACTGCCACAGCCTGCCCAGCAGACAGGTAAGTAGAGTTTCTGGTGTTATAAATTCTTAGCCATGGCATTGCTTTTTTCATCTTACTTTATTTCAATCTTTCTGTTAAGATACTACTATATTCAGTCTATGATGTATCTCAAATATGAGCATGCAAACCAATGAGTAAAGAGGGGGCAAATCTTAGCATCCCCCAGATAATGCCACACTATCAAGTCTATGTTGAATGGCTGCCAGTCCTCAGTGCCTTCTTACCAGCCTGATAATTCACCTATGGTAACAGCCAAAGACCAGCAAGGCAAGGCACAAGATGTTTTTTGAATGGCTAACTAGAAGGAAAAACCACTTTTCATTGAGACTTCTAGGGTAGGGATGATATTTTAATGTCTTAGTAAGACTGCCTTTAAAAGTAATAATGTTCTTATGCATATTTTCTGTTTTGTTTTGTATAGTGAAAAGTATTTTCAAACCAAATTGCAATCTAATACTAGACATATTTTATTAAAACTCAACATTGTTTTCAAATTTTTTCAAGCATTCAATGAAAACAACTGTGCAAAAAATCTATATTTCTGATTTTAATGAACACGTTTCTGTATATACTTTCCACTTAGACTTGTGCTTCTGTCCCAGATGTTTAATAAGGTACTTATCCTGCCTTTTGTAACTCTAGGAGCTGAGGTGGAATTTTGTTATAGGTCTCTTTAGAGATTTTTTTTAGTTGCTTATCTCTAGTGGAGGCTTTCAGACTAAACTTGACTCACTGAGGCACTGTATCCTCCACCTCCACTGAGATAGTTTATTGCTCTTGACATTGACTGGATTGCTTAAGGATTATTCTACCACTTCAGGAGAAACACCTCTGCCCTGGCTTATTTTGATAAGAACTGTTCTCCCTTCTCCTTGCTGGTGCAAAATCATCAGCAGTCATTGTGATTCACGAAGTTCACTCTGCAGGAGAACTTCCAGGTCCTTAATCTGTTAGCCCTGCAGGTTGCCTTATGCTTTACATGCAAGTTCTTCCCTGTTTTATATGTTACTAGCTCTCTGTATTTGACGAGTGTTCTTCCAAAGGATGTTGAGAACAAACACTCTTCATTTTAGCCAAGTTAGGTTTTTTTCTCTGTCTCAAATATAACTTCTTTTAGTTTCAGATTTACCTGAAGTTTAATAATACAGTCTATGTCAAAAAACATAGAGTAGGTATGTGCTCTAATTTTAAAGGGCTTCAAAAGTTGTTCTAAATACATGGAAACGTTGGTTGTGACACTGCTCTTTAGCTTTACATACATTGTTGTTTTATTCTAGTATGTGATAGAAATGATTTTCTGGGCCTCCAGTGACTGAATTTTCATGTTGTTTTTGTCTTCCTTTTTTCTTCCAAAATTATACTATAGCTTGACACCATGATAATAAAGAAGGAAATTTACCTTCATGCTACTCATTCAAATACTCTATGTATGACTAATTAACTTAGTTTATTAGTATACCTTATTAATGAGGCAAGTGAAGATTCTTTGTTCTGTATTTAAGCATAATTGTTTTCTTTTCCATTGCACAATTTTTATTTCTCTTTCTGATCAAAGTGCCTGAAAAATACAATCTTTTCATCACAGGTTTGGACTAGTACACTAGTACAAATACATCCCTGCAAAATAATATTACCACTTAGGAAAAACAACTAAAAATCCCTATTTGGGGGCCAAAATATCGGTCACAGATAGCATGTGTTTATCACCAGGGATATTTTTAATCATGGGGTTCTCCAATGCTAGTTATGATGAGAAGGAAGGAAACAGTAAGTCATATTGTATCTGGATAGTGCAGGCATAGAAAAAAAATCATTCTTGAATAGTTGTTTTTGAGACAGTCATAGCTCACAGCAACCTCAAACTCCTGGGCTTAAGCAAGTCTCTTGCCTTAGCCTCCCAAGTAGCTGGGACTACAGGCACCCACCACAACTCCCAGCTAATTTTAGAGATGAGGTCTCGTTCTGGCCCAGGCTGGTCAAACCTGTGAGCTCAGGCAATCCACCAACCTCGGCATCCAAAGTACTGGGATTATAGGTGTGAGCCACCGTACCCAACCCATACTTGAATAGTTTTTGACATTGTGTTTGACTCTTAAGAGCCAGTCAATACTTCATAACTAGACTTTGTCCTTTTAGTTATTTTATTTAGTACACTCAACTTGGAGCTTAAGTTAGTTGAATCTCATTCAGTTTGAAGAATAAAAGAAATAAATCGGCTCGGCGCCTGTGGCTCAATCGGCTAAGGCGCCAGCCACATACACCTAAGGTGGTGGGTTCGAATCCCTAGCCCAGGCCCGCCAAACAACAATGATGGCTGCAACCAAAAAAAAAATGGCCGGGCATTGTGGCAGGCGCCTGTGGTCCCAGCTACTTGGGAGGCTGAGGCAGGAGACTCGCTTGAGCCCAGGACTTGGAGTTGCTATGAGCTGTGATGCCATGGCACTCTACCCAGGGGGATATAGCTTGAGGCTCCATCTCAAAAAAAAAAAAAAAAAGAAAGAAATCATCAAAGCATCTTTATAGGAAAGGGAAGGAAATTCTATTATGCTCATCAGTATAATAGAAAATTTCCCTTTATAGAAGGGAACCCATTGCTCAGTGGATAGGACGCCGGCCATATACACCAAGGCTGGTGGGTTGGAACCTGGCCCGGGCCAGCTAAAACAATGACAACTGCAACAACAACAACAAAAATATATAGCCGAGGGTTGTTGTGTGTACCTGTAGTCCCAGCAGCTTGGGAGGTTGAGGCAAGAGAATCACTTAAACCCAAGAGTTTGAGGTTGCTGTGAGCTATGACGTCATGGCACTCTACCCAAAGCAACAGCATGAGACTCTGTCTCAAAACAAAACAGTGGTCAGCAGTGGCGATGCCAGCTATTATGTTAGTAATTTCATTGAACCTTTTCATAGAATTATCAGGAATTTAAACTTTTTAAAAAGTTATAATCTAAAAGATTATTTTATAGTTAATTTTTTTAATAGCAAAACTTACAGAAAAATGTGCATTTATGTTCACATGTGTCCTAATAGAAAGTAAAATATACTAGGGACTGAACAATTTATTATTTCTCTTTCTTTTTTTTTTTTTTTTAAATATACAGCATTTTCTCTCTCAGTAATTTATTTTTTGTATGTAAGCATAATACTTCCTGAGTTCCCTTCTTGGATTTTTTTCTTACATCTTTCCCTACATTTCACTATCCCAGTCCAATTAAAATGACAAGTAATTTGTCGTATTGCTTACATTTTTATTCTTTTCAAACAATACTTGCTTACCCTACAAATTGTCAAGAAACATTCATTTTATTTTTATTTTTCACATAAAAACATGAAACTAATTATTAAAGTGAATAGTGAAATCATTGGTAGTTTTGGGACAATTTTTCTTCACTGTAGCACAATATTTATATATAAATATAAAAATTTTTTGGCCTTAAATTATCAAACCCAATTGAGCCAAGTATTCTTCTTAGATCAGGTAGAGAATGGGCAAAAAAAATACAGGATTTTCTGTTGCTTTCCCTTTTGGAGGCAGATAAGAAGTTCGTAGACTATCTCAAAGGTAATATGCTTTCAGTCTTTTATCTTTGTGTGCCAGTACACCAAAATAGTTCAGACTCCTTGACAGTAAACTTTTATCTGTTATGGCAATGGAATTGAAATCATTACTGCTGGGGAGTGACTGTACTAGTCTTTTTGTTATGAATGTAAACCTGCTAACCATGATGATTCAAAACAGAGTTGAGTTGACCCCTATCAACAAAAACAGAAGAAATTCTGTCTATACATTAGGCTTTTCAGAAAATTTGTTTTGTAACATGGAAGAATAACAAAGTATGAGTCAGAATCTTGATAGCCATTAGTCATTTTAACTGGTGTTAAGCATATCACTTAAAACTTTAGGGTTTCAGTTTACCCACTTGCAAAGTAAAAAAGGTTTACTACATTGTTGAAACTTCTGTATGCTCTAAAATTCTATTCTGTGTGTCTCGTGTGAGTTATTTCTAGTTCAGAAAGGAAATATTAGAGAATTTGTAACAGCTTAGCAATTTACTGTCAATAATTGGGTCATGCAAGAAACTATTTCAAAATCTGGTTACTTGCCAGTTGCAATAATAAGAGATTTATTATCTTAACCATTTATCATAAAATGTACAGTTTAAATACTATAAAGTATACTACCAATAAGGAGTTTGGTAAACTTTAAAGAAACTTTTCCTGCATGTAGTAATTATAGCAAAGATTTTCGATTTATGAATGAATCCCTGGCTCTTTTCTATATAGCCACTTTCATTCTTATGACTCTTTTGAAAAGTTTGCAGCTTTACCATACATGTTTACTATTTTGCAATAATTGGCCTTGTTCCTGAGCTGTTGGATTCGGGGCCGTAGCACTGTCTGAGAGGTTTACATTTCTCACAGTGAACCGGTCTCTTTTTCAGCTGCTTCCTGGCTTCTTTTTACTAAGGTTTCCACTACCTTTTTTCTTTTTTTTTTAATGCTATGTTAAGGTATTTACATTTGCGTATATTTTTTTATTAACTGTAGTCCCTTTTAAGCATGCCACATTATTAGCAGAAGTCAAATACATCTCTTTCCCTGTTGCTACATTAACTTTTTAAGGACATTATTATTCATTAAAGCAAGCCATAAAATGGAACTAAGACACCTAAGTGCATTTGAAGCTACTTCAGCTTCTACCAAGGATATTATTCAATTTTTTTCCAAACTGTGATGTTACTCTACTGCACATCTGTGGGAACCAAAGTGATTCTGTGATGCTAAATGTAATTTTAGTTTTGCAACTAGTTGATAAATTCAAAAAATATCAATATGATGTTATGTCTTCAGTCTTAGTTTTCCAGATAACTCAGAACCATCTGGTTCCAAATTGATTAAGCTTTGTTACCGGCAGACTATGGTAGGAACCTGATGAACCACACTGTAGGAGGAACATTTTAGGATGAACAGCCTTTAAAGTGCATGGAACACTGGCAACAACACAGGGTACAAATTTAAGAGTAACTGGGATGTAAAAGGCAAGCAAGGAGAAAACACTTTTAGGTAAGCAGGGGAGGGGACTTATTGATAGTAGAGTTGGTCATGTCAAATAGGAACTGCAGGCACAAAAGTCAATAATTCCTTCATTGGCAACTTTTGACCCATGTAATAGGAATTTTGTATTTGTATTGCTAGGTGGTGGCCCTGACTTTGTTTTTTTCAGTTGATTCTGTACATTTTTTAGTATGTATTGTGTGACCAGCACAGATTCAGACATTGTATAATACCTACAAATCCACCTATTTCCCTTTTCCCTTCTCCATTAACCTGCCGCCACTGAAATCTGGAGCCCAATATATCTGGTAAGTACCCTTGAGTTGTATAGACTCTTCCATGGGATAGTTATTTAAATAGCTGTGAGTTACAACCTTTGTGTGGCTATTTTTATAGAATTGTTTTCTGTTTGTATATATGTTTATTCCAAGCACAAGAGTAGAAGAGAGGATAGAGGAGAAACGATAGTAAAGGTGTGAAGGCAACTGTGTCTTTCCAAATACACCTCTAGGGCTGTCCTTAGTTGAACTTGCCTGCCCAGTAATACAGTGCCACAGACAAAAGACTGACCAGGATTTTTAGATGAAGTTTTGATGATTTGAAAACAGTTATTGTAAATTGTCTTGCAGATACCTAGTTACAAATAGATTTAGTAAAATAGCTCGTTAAAATAAAAACCTGCCTTCACAGTGCTTCTGTTACACAAATTCAGTCTTGAAAAATTTTAGTAGTACTGTTAAATGAAATAACTTTAGCTTTACAGGTATTCTGACTAAGTAATTCTTAATTCTTTTTATTATTTTTCTGATTATGTCTAATCTGTGTTATTAAGTATGTTAGGTCAGGTCACCTATATAAAATAAAACTAGCCTGTTCAAGTGTTCAGTACTTTCCTGCTGAGCACTGCATTTCCTTGTTCTCTTCTCTGTGAAAGTGAGAGTTTAAAATAGAATATTCTTTACAGCCCTCCAGGGAAGTGCCTGAGCCATCAATTTATATTGTCCTAGTTCTCTCAGCTTGCAGAATTGATTGTTCTTTCCTCTGAAAGTGCTAGAGGAAATGGAATATCGCAGTAGTGTAGTCCTTCTATAGGAGAATGGTAGTGTTAAAAACTCCTATATTGAGATCTCCTATATTGAGATGTTTGGTGTCACTACTGTCATTGCTTGCTTTAATACTGGAGGTTTTCTCACAATATTGACAAAAATATCTATAAAAGACATCCTGGTTTTCTTTTAACTTTCAGGTTAAATCCAGATACATTACAGGAAGATTTTTTTTTTAATTCTAATATGCTGAAACATTTTTAATAAAGAAAGAATAACTTAAATGGCAGCCAAGTTGATGATACATTGAATGTTAGAACACTGGAAATACCCTGGTAGCATTTTAACACATTGCTACACAAGAAAAAAAACTTTTTTCCTTGAGGCCACAGTGTTTTATTACAAAAATAGAATAAAGCTTTGAAAACAAAATGATCCTTTCTAAATTAATGAAAATTTTAGTGTTTTTTATTGTTGTCTGTATGTACGTTACCATGGCACTAAAAAAAAAAAAGTTTTTGTGCTGCAGGCCACGTGAGTTGTATATGACTCATAACATACTTATTAAATTTGTTTTTGAGAATCGGGTCTTTAGTCCTTCCACAAATATTTATTTATTTTTATTTTTTATTTATTTTGGAGACAACGTCTCATTTTGTTACCCTGGGTAGAGTGCCGTGGTATCATAGCAACCTCAAACTCTTGGGCTCAAGCAATCCTCTTGCCTCGGCTTCCTGACTAGCTAGGACTAAAGGTACCCACCACAGCACCCAGCTGGTTTTTCTCTCTCTTTTTTTTTTTTTTTTTTTTCTAAGTAGAGATGGGGTCTCTGGTTGGTCTTGAATTCCTAAGCTCAAGCAATCTATCCACCTCAGCCTCTCAGATTGGTAGGTAGTATTACAGGCATGAGCCACTGTGCCCAGCCTATTCCATAAGTACTTAGTTATATTTTGAATTGACCTTGGGTACTTTTGCATGAAGACCTCTGAATCACACCCCTTAAGTATATGTGCAACAATGTCACATCGGCACATATTATCGTATTGATTTCTTTCAGTGAGTCACCAGACAAACATTCAGGTTGGAATGCACATTGGAAGTTATGATAATCAGAGACCACAGTCCAGCATGTGTCCAGCTGGAGCAGGGCTAGCAGGGAGTTGTGCCAGTTGACAGCAAAAACTATGAGCAGAGGTTTCACAGCTTCATAAGGTCTTAGGTCGAAAACTAGTGTGAGTTAAATACACAATTAAAATAGCAGTTAATGTGTTTAAAAAAAAAAAAACTAATGGTGGCTCAGGGCCAATAGCTCAAGTGGCTAAGGCGCCAGCCACATACACCAGAGCTGGTGGGTTCAAATTTGGCCTGGGTCTGCCAAACATTAACAACTACAACCAAAAGATAGCCAGGCGTTGTGGCAGGCACCTATAGTCCCAGCTACTCAGGAGGCTGAGGCAAGAGAATCACTTAAGCCCAGGAGCTGGAGGTTGCCGTGAGTTGTGACATCACTGCACTCTACCTGGGACAATAGCTTAGGCTCTGTCTCAAAAAAAAAAAAAAACAACTAATGGTACTTTTCCTTCTCTAGGAATCTATTTATCCTTCCTAATGCTCAACCTTCTTCCTCTTTTCCAGATCATTGGCTCTTCTTTTCCCTTACTTGGCAGTCTTCAAACTATACTTTTGAAACTATCAGAACTATGTACCCTTCTTCCTTTTGTCTCAATAATTAGATAAGGAACCTGAATCACAGTGTCACTTCTATAGGTGCCATTCTATAACAGTCAGCAGCCTGAAATTTCTTTGTGTAAACAAAGGTTCAAAGGAATTTGTAAGCAACTTGAACAGTTCTTTCAAGATGTAAATGTTAATAAGCAAATGTACATAAAGTGAGGCATGCTAGGAATTCTTTGTTTTATATTGCTAATAAATTATTTTATTAATGATTTTGTCTTAGACAATAGTAAGATTCTTGTCTTTGGATCAGTAGAATGATCCGGAGGGGATGTTTGTTTTCAGGGCTTTCTGACTGAATAACAGAAGTTTTGCTTGTGACTGTAATAATTTTCACCAACATAGATTCCACAGTCTATCTTCTTTAAAAAAAAAAGTCTAATAATCTTTTAGTAACTTTTAATATCCTGCTCTTTAAAGAGTATAATCCAAAAGGATATACTTTTCAGTCAGTTGTGTGTTATACATAATTATCAAGATGAGTGCTGAAACATTTCTTCATGACTTTAGGAAAAAAGCAGTTCAAGTACTTGTCCTGATGTAAGTAGAAATTTCCTTTTCAAAGTACCAGTCATACACAGCATCAAATATTAAACGACACTTTCAGTTTTGACAGCTTAGAAAGGTTTCTCAGGCTCTGATAGCTCCCTACCCATGTGTTTCAAAACTGGTAGGTTTTCTTGCTTTGAATGTGAAAATGAGTAGAAGCTACGCAGTGAATGAATAAAAGCCTCTGTTTCACAGTACATGAAGACTGCCAATGAACCACAGCAGCTCTACTTGCACACAGGGTGTCACAGGTTAAAGCTAGCATTGCTCCATTGGATAAAGTCTAACTTCTTGGCAAAGCAGCTGACTTTGTGGAGAAGATAGCCAATATCTTATGAAAATTCTGCTAGAGAATAGTCTAGACTCATTTGGAATATGAGATGAGTATATGTACATTTTGTAGAGTATATACATTTTGACCAAAATCATCTGAGGCAAAATAGCCGAGTTAAAACCCAGAGAACACTGCCTGTAGTTAAGTGGTTAGGGTGCCAGCCACATATATCAGGGCTGGTGGGTTCGAACCCAGCCCTGTCCTGCTAAACAACAGTGACAGTTATAACAAAAAATAGCCCGGTGCTGGCTCAGTGCCTGTAGCTCAGCCACTAGGGTGCCATTCACATACACTGGAGCTGGCGAGTTCAAATCCAACCTAGGCCTGACAATCAACAATTTCAAGTACAAGCAAAAAATTGGCTGGGTGTTGTGGCAAGTGCCTGTAGTCCCAGCTACTTGGGAGGCTGAGGCAAGAGAATCACTTGAGCCTAAGAGGTTGCTGTGAGCTGTGACACCATGGCACTCTACCCAAGGTGACAGCTTGAGACTGCCTCATTTTAAAAAAAAAACTAAAGAACATTGGAGATTAATATGGAAATACTTGGGCTGAAAGATAGAACTATGGAATGTGGAACCTGAAATACATTACCATTTAAGCTTCCTCTTGCCCTTCCCATCTGCTTTATATAATTTTTTTTTTT
Organism: Galagoides demidoff; assembly: GCA_963574575.1. NCBI lineage: Eukaryota > Metazoa > Chordata > Mammalia > Primates > Galagidae > Galagoides > Galagoides demidoff. Next base: position 53,279 of record CAUYQV010170815.1, on the reverse strand, counting down.
TTTGAGACAGAGCCTCAAGCTGTCCCCCTGGGTAGAGTGCTATGACATCACAACTCACAGCAACCTCCAACTCCTGGGCTCAAGCGAGTCTCCTGCCTCTGCCTCCCAAGTAGCTGGGACCACAGGCACCCACCACAACACCTGGCTATTTTTTTTTTGGTTGCAGCCGTCGTTGTTGTTTGGCGGGCCCGGGCTGTATTTGAACCCACCACCTTAGGTGTATGAGCCACAAGCACCGAGCCTGTTTTATACAATTTATATATAATCTAATCATAATAAGGAAAAGACATATACCTGTGCAATACCTAGGTCATGTAGGTGTGAAACCATACATCTTGGGAATAGTGAGTAAATCAAGTGAAGGATACCTTCTCCCAGGAAAAGGACATTATGGATTAATTGTACAAACTCTTCCACCTGGTCCTTTTTAGCTTCCAAGTTCATGTACCTACCAGCTGGACAAACTACTCAGTGATCTTTCATCCTAATTCCTATTTTGAATAATAATTCTTATAAATAATCATTCACTCATGAACAGAGAGTTTTGAATTGGGTTTTATTGACAATAATTCTGTTTTCCTATAATTCAAATTATCTTGCCAACCTAACACTGTATGTTAAACTACAGTGTAAGCCTTCATTAACCAAATTCTCAGAAATTGGAAGGAGGCCAAATTGTGTTTATTTGATCAGTATTACCATAAAATTTTTTCTACTTCAACATTTGTCCCTCAGAAAAGTAAATTTTAGAATCAGACAGCTGTGTGCAATTCCTAGCTACACTCTTAAAATCTGTTGACCTTGGGGCAAGGTATGAAACTCTCTGTGCCTTTCTTTCCTCATCTGAAAATATGGTGATAATAATTATACTTATTTCATAAGATAGTAATCACTAAATGGGTTAACTTATGTAAAGTACTCAGTGCCTAAAACCTAATAAATGTCATAAAGAATATTAGCTATTAATATTACCTTGTGGTACCTTTGAAGCAATGATAATTATATAGTATTCATAGGAATTTTAGATTGGATTCCAGGCCAGCCAGAGGGATCTGACATAATTTGTCCCCAAAAAAATTTTTTTTTGGTCTATTTAGCTTCTTGACACTTAACCTTCATCCTAAGAGTACAGTAGAGATCAACTGAGTTCTTTTTTTCAACTTTTGATTTTTAAATTTCAGGCATAAATATGTTTTAAGAAAATTACTTAAAAAAATACTTCCTTCCCACAGATTGTAAAATCTCTATTATTTAGGTATGGAAACATTACATAGAAAAAGGCTTTGAAAATATGTCTCATTTCTAGAAAAATACAAATGAGTATGTATATTGCTCTCTGCATAGAAAATAAGGTTAGCTATATATACAACATGTAAATGGTAATTATCTGTAAGTGATTATTTTTCCATAGTGGCTTTTCCCTTTTTTGTTTTCCAGATTTTCTACCATTAAATTTTTGTTATCATCAAAAACTTTTAAAAAGTTGTGTTAATGTCCATAATTTTTAAAGAAATATTTAAGTAATACCTTCATTTAAAGCTTTATATATTAATATAAATTGAAACAGTTTGGTCTTCTTCCTTATTAAATAAGCACTTTGAGGTTAATTACATGGAATCTAATTAGAATCTAAATTTTTTAGGAGAGATTTAATGAGTGATCCATGAATTCCAGACTGATGTGATTTATATTCATGGAGTAGTGTCATTTTAGTGAAAAGATGATTAAATGTGTTCACCTTCTAAACTAACGTTACCTTAAAATTTAAATTCAGCTTTTCTTATGAGAAACCATTCTCTAAATGTGAACAGTAAGAAGCTGGACATTCTTAGCCTGTCAACACATAGTAAGCTTCTTGTTTTGTGTAGTTTTTCCCTGTTGTTCACTCACTAAGTATAAATATTAAGTGCCTGCTGTTTAGTTTAGCTTTGTGATAGTTGATGTGTATTTTAAAGGGGAAGAGTGAATGTTAATATTTCTGCCTTTATTCTTTCTTTTATATATATATATATCACAGTAATCAAGTGGTCAGATACCTTTACCCTTAAAAAGCATATCATTTGCATCATTTTAAAGGCATACACAGGGGTGACACCTGTGGCTCAGTGGGTAGGGCGCTGGCCCCATGTACCAAGGGTGGCAGGCTCGAAATCGGCCCCTGTCAGCTAAAACAGCAATGACAACTGCAACAAAAGAAAGCCAGGCATTGTTGTGGGCGCCTTTGGTCCTAGCTACTCAGAAGGCTGAGGCAAGAGAATCACTTAAGCCCACGAGTTGGAGGTTGCTGTGAGCTGTGACACAGCAACACTCTACCAAGGGCAATATAGTGAGACTCTGTCTCACAAAAAAAAAAGTAAAGGCATACACAGCAAGGAAAGAACAACTAGCAAGAAAATATCAGTGTTAGGCAGCACCTGTGGCTCAGTGAGTAGGGCACCAGCCCTGGCAGGTTCAAACTCAGCCCCAGCCAAACTGCAATTAAAAAATAGCCAGGCATTGTGGCACACGCCTGTAGTCCCAGCTACTCAGGAGGCTGAGGCAAGAGAATAGCCTAAACCCAAGAGCTGGGGGTTGCTGTGAGCTGTGATGCCACAGCACTATACCAAGGGTGACAGAGTGAGACTCTGTTTCTAAAAGAAAGAAAAAAAAAAGAATATATCAGTGTTAACTGTGGTATATGTATACCATGGAGTACTATTTAGCCATAAGAAAAGATGGAGACTTTACATTTTTTGTGTTAACCCGGATGGAGTTGAAACACATTCTTCTTAATAAAGTATCACAAGAATGGAAAAGCAAATAATCCAAAGCACTCCATATTAATATAAAGCCAGTAGATAATCTGGCACATGCCCAGATAGGAGAAAAACTTAATTCAAATTAGAGAAAGAGGAGAGGAGGGGTTATTGATGTGCTCCCACCTAATAGGCACAATGTAGGGGTCTTTGGCACACTTTTTGGGTGCAGGACACCACTACAAGAAGGACTCTACCTAACAAATTCAAATATTGTGACCTGGTTGTTTGTACTCTCACATTAACCTGAAATTTTAAAAATATATATATTTGGGCCAGATGCAATGGCTCATGCCTGTAATCCTAGCAGTCTGGGAGGCCAAGGCAGGTTGATGGCTTAAGCTCAAAGACTAAAGACCAGTCTGAGCCAGACCTCATATCTAAAGATAACTGTGCATTGAGGCGGGCGCCGGTATTCCCAGCTACTTGGGAGGCAGAGACAAGAGAATTGCTTGAGCCCAAGAGTTTGAGTTTGCTCTGAGTTATGATGCCACAGCACTACCAAGGGTGACAAAGTAAAACTGTTTCCAAAAACAAAAACAAGCAAACAAAATATATGTATATGTATTTATATACATAAATAAATGCATATAAACGTGTATATACATTTACCATAAATGTAAATAAATGTTACCTATAGAGTTTCATGAGATGTGGTATAAGGCAATAGACAAAATAATGAGGGGTTAATAAGAGAGCTTATTAAGGAAGGTATTTTCTTTTAAAGTTCTTGCATTGTTATTTTCAGTAGCTCCAGTTGTTCAGGGACACATTCCTACTTCATTTATGCTGCTTGTGAAGGAAGTACTAATGTTAGTGTTTTTTTCTACTTTCACAATTTTTAAAATCTATAACTTCCTGGTAGTTTTCATCCCTCTTGTAAAAACTTTTGTTTTCCACCAGTATTCTATCCTACCTTTACCTTCACCTTCCACTTTTCACCCCATATACCATATCCAAACACTCCTGACTATTCCCTACTTCAAACATGTAATTCAAACCTTTTCTTTTTATTGGAATGTTCTTTTTCTTTTTCTTTAAGCCCAAGTTCAAATGCGTCCACTTCCATGAATATCAGTCAGGACTGATTTCTCCCTCTTGTTTTGGTAAGACTCTATTTATACTCTTATCCTCATAGGATATTGTGGCTAAAAATGCCTTATTCCAAAGGTAAGGACCATGTCAAACTCTTTATGTAACCCAGCTGGCATGTCCTAGGCTTCCTGTATCCTTTTTACTACCTTCTGTAACAAATGACTATATGCTATGTTTTAGATTTTTAGATTTCATGTTGTCACATTTTCAGAATGTGCATGGTGTTTGTGCATGTGTGTGGCGATTAATAGGCATTGACGTTAATGCCTATTAGATGCATTAAGGAAATTTAAAATTTCATTGAGAATTTAATGATAAAACTCACGTTATAATTTCCAAGTGACCCTACATTAAACTGCTATGAATGTTTTCTCAAGCTATGTATTGAAAGGCTTCTGTCTCGATCTTTTTTATTATAAGAAAGAATTTTAGCAGGAGCCCTCTAAGACCCTTAAATTGGTTAAATTTAGAAAAGAAAAAAATTCAAAATTATCAATGCATTTGCCCATAGATTAGCTTTTGTTTTTATAAGCTTTTAAGTCACTGTAGAACCTTAAATATACTTAAATAAACTGTAGAAGAAACACGTTAAACGTTTTAAGTTTCTTTTTTTTTTTTTTTTTTTTGAGACAGAGCCTCAAGCTATCCCCTGGGTAGAGTGCCATGGCTTCACAGGTCACAGCAACCTCCAACTCCTGGGCTCAAGCGAGTCTCCTGCCCCAGCCTCCCAAGTAGCTGAGACCACAGGCGCCCACCACAACGCCCGGCTATTTTTTGGTTGCAGCCGTCATTGTTGTTTGGTGGACCCGGGCTGGATTCAAACCCGCCACCTTAGGTGTATGTGGCTGGCGCCTTAGCCACTTGAGCCACAGGCGCCAAGCCACGTTTTAAGTTTCTTAAGGGGATGTGAATGTTATGTCAAAGTATTTGAATTCTGCCAGCTATCCACAGTGTTTTTGTTTATTTTCACTTTAGTAGATTATAATTCTGCCAAGTCTGTTTTAGGAAAATTATTTTCCCAGTCTGTGGTAGAGCCCACATTCTGATGCTGCAGTAAATGTTTATATGTATGTGTTGAGAGATAGCATTTCCCACACAAGAAAAGATGTCATGTTTACATCCCATTTTTGTTGTTGTTGTTGAGACAGAGCCTCATTATGTCACCCTCGGTAGAGTGCCATGACGTCACAACTCACAGCAACCTCAAACTCCTGGGCTCAAATGATTCTCTTACCTTAGCCTCCTAAGTAGCTGGGACTACAGGCACTTGGCATAGCACTGGCTTTTTTTGTTTGTTTGTTTGCAGTTGTCATTGTTGGTTAGCTGGCCCTGGCCAGGTTCGAACCCTCCACCTTCGGTGTATGTAGATGGTGCTATAACCCCTATGCTATGGGCACTGAGCTTAGGGATAGGAATTTGTCAGCATATGTTGTGACAGTGTTTGGGATTTGGGGGTGTGAATTGGAAATAACTTGTCATTTGATGAACTGAAAATGGTGTTGAATGTTAATTGTTGGAGTAAGAAACAAGAAGTTTCTTCTGCTTTCTTCCTTTACATACCTAAAAGTTTAAGTAATATATATGTATAGGAAATTCCCAAAGGAGGTTTAGCAAACAGCATATTATCATTCACTGTATTACAAATAGAGACTAGATTATACATTTTTTTGTACAAATTGGTGGGAAGTCATTTGAAACATGCCCATAGAACACTATTGCCAAAGAAATAATATTTTACAAAAACCCTTCACTGTTAAAAGAATTTACTATAATTGGATTTTTACTTTGTTGTTGTTAATATGTTGCTAGGTTACCAGATACACTTTGTTGTATTTATATTTTTAGAGAAGGTAGATGCTAGATTTTATTCAGTCTTTTAGTCCTTGAGCAGAATCATAACATTAAAGATAAAAGATAACCACATTGATATTATTGTCTATAATCAGTACTTGAAATTACAGTTTTTGTTGCTTTAAGTATTAATAAAGTTGTAAATGAAAACTGCTATTTATAAGATAATAAAATATATGTATTGATGTTGTTATCAGGGAAATGATTTCATTGCCCTTATTTGTATAAGCAATGCTATAGTTTAGTTCATCTTTATAAAAACTTTTCCTTTTTTTTTTTTTTTGTTGTTGTTGTTGTTGTTGTTGAGACAGAGTCTCATTCTGTCACCCTAGGTAGAGTACCATAGCATCATCATAGCTCACAGCAACGTCAAACTCTTGGGCTCCAGCAATCCTCATTCCTCAGCTTTCTGAGTAGCTGGGACTACAGGTGCCTATCACAATGCCCAGCTAACTTTATTTTTAGTAGAGATGGGGTGTCACTCTTGCTCAGACTGGTCTCGAACTCCTAAGCTCAAGCAATTCACCCGTCTCAGCCTCCCAGAGTGCTGGGATTACAAAAAATGGCCTACAAAAATTTTTTCAATACCCTAAAGTGAGGTGATTATTTTTACCTGGTTTTGTAAAAAGAGAATTTGTCATAGCTTCTAGTAATTTACATGAGTACCTTTAATGAGCGTACCTAAAGGAATTCTCTTAGGATCAGAAAACAAAAATACAGTTCATATTCACTAGTCCAGTTTATTACTGTAGATTCTTATTTAAATAAGTAAATTTATAGCCTGAGCAAGAATGAGACCTGTTCTCTTCTAAAAACAGAAAAATTAGCAGAGTGTTATGGTGGACATCTCTGTATTCTTACCTACTATGGAGGCTGAGGCAGGCGGATCACTTCACTCCAGGAATTTGAAGTTGGTGTGAGCTAGACTGATGGCCATAGCCCTCTATCTAGCCCAGGCAACAAAGTGAGACTCTGTCTCAAAAAAAAAAAAACAAGCAGGCTTGGCGCATGTAGCTTAAGTGGCGCCGGCCACATATACCAGAGCTGGCAAGTTCGAATCCAGAACATTCAACTTATGTGTTTTGGTCCATAATGTTCTGGTCACCTGTCTGAATGTCCTGCATGTTCAAATCTAGCCCATCCTTGAACACCCAATGCAAATGCCACCTCTCAATGCCTATAAGTTCTAAGACATTTCAGGTGGCTTGGCTCCCATAGCACACTGGTTACAGCACCAGCCACATACACCAAGGCTGCTGGGTTCAAATCCGGCCCGGACCAGCTAAACAACAATGACAACTGCAACCAAAAAATAGCCGGGTGTTGGGCGGGCACCTGTAGTCCCAGCTACTTGGTCGAGGCAAGAGAATCCCTTAAGCCCAGGAGTTTGAGGTTGCTATGAGCTGTGATACCACAGCACTCTACCCAAGGTGACAGCTTGAGACTCTGTCTCAAAAAAATAAAAATAAATAAACAAGCAAATAAGTTTACTTGATAAAGATGAATTTATACTCTGATTACTTCAATTATCCATAGTGCCTTTAGCTTAGGGACAGTTATCTCTTAGGAAGTAATCTAAAAAAAATTACTGAATAACTTCATTTACCTTATATCTTTGATACATTCCTAACCTAAGTAGTCACATCTCATTGTGATTCTCAAACATGCAACCTTTCAATGGAAGTGGTTCCTTCCCCCTTATAACTCTTATAGCAAGTCCAGTTTCATCAGCGTGCAGCCACTGCAGATGCACAGGACCTCATGCCCGCGCTAATGATCTGCTATTACCAACTTGAAATTTTTAATAATTTTTTAACAAGGGACCCTACATATTTTTCTTCTGCACTGGGTCCCACATATCATCTGGCCAGTCTTGCTTCCCAGAAACTAGTTATCATAATAGATTGGAACACACCCTGAATACTAATTGTCCTATGTTAACTAAACATATGACCCTATAAATTTCCTCAGGTATACAGGAAATAATCACATATAGATTTTATCTGAATGTAGTTTGGGGAGTGGCAGTGAGTGTGGCTGACTTGAGTTACCTACCTACATAGTAAACTTTTTGAATGTTATTTCAGAGATCTGCTGTTTAATAAAAATTCTGTCATTTTTGAACATAAAAGTACTTAACATTTTTTAAAAATTCTATTGTATGAAATAATTAAATTCAAAGTCGGAGTTAACTCATTGCACTATTACAGGTTATCAAGTTATGCCTAACCAGCAGCAAAACTACCAAGGAATAGTTGGAGTTCAGCAGCCCCAGAGTCAGAACCTAGTCAGTAGCCAGCCCAACAGCATTGGAAATCAGATTCAAGGAGTAGTCATCCCCTATCCTTCATCATATCAGGTATGTTGTCTCTTTTACCTACTTTAGATAGAGATAATTTTGAATAAATTAAATGTATAACTGCAATGCATCTTTTATGTCCCCCCCCCCTTTTTTTTTAAGACCAAGTCTCGCTCTCTGCCCTGGGTAGAGTTCCCTGGTGTCATAGCTCACAGTAACCTCAAACTCCTAAGCTTGAGTGACTCTCTTGCCTCAACCTCCCAAGTAGCTGGGGGGACTACAGGCACCCATAATACCTGGCCAGTTTTTTCTGGAGATAGGATCTGTGGGATCCTGTTTTTTGTTTTGTTTTGTTTTGTTTTGTTTTGTTTTGAGACACGGTCTCATTTTTTCACCCTTAGTAGATTACTATCCCACAGCAACCTCAAGTGATCCTGTGGTCTCAGCCTCCCAAGTAGCTGGGATTATAGGTGCCCACCACGATATGCAGATGTTTTTAAAGATGGGGTCTCACTCTTGCTCAGGCTGGTCTGAAACTCCTGAACTCAGTCTACCCATCTTGGCCTCCCAGAGTGCTAAGATTACAGGCATGAACCACCACCATGCCTGGCTATGTTCTCCTTTTCATATAGAGAAAATGCTTCTATCTTTTCTGTCTTCATAGTCTTAAGATTATATTACTTGAAATAGCTTTGCTTTATCCTCATTTTACCACTTTATTTATTCACTTTATGAATGTTTAGAATACCTAAACCACATTGACAATGGTAAGTACATTTTGTCTGGCATTGTCAATAGTTCCAACTGCATAGTTACATAATCAAGTGTCTTACTCTATATTCATTCAGCTGCTTAGAAAGTCTTTGTTGGTGGGGAAAGAAGAATAGAAAGAAAAATAGAGGTGAGGGCATAGGTGTTTGAGATAGTTATTGTAAGGTAGATATCATTGTTTACAGAATAGAAAAGTATGTGCAATTTTTCCCATGCTGAGACTTTTTCCCCACAAGTCAATTACAAAAAGGGGTGATTTGTATTTAGAATAACATGGGTTTTAATTTACAGTTCTAAAGCAGAAATACCTATTACTTCATAAGTAGACAGATGTCTTTAGTATAAGAAGACACATTTTCAGAATTTGTTTTACCTTCCTTCATCTTCATGGAATAACTTGCATGTGAGTTCATTTTACTAGCCTTATGGTTTTTCATAACTGAGTCTAATTTTAGGAACTGTGGAACTATTAAAGACCATTTTCATTCACCTTAATAAAGAAAAAATAATGTGATTGGGATTATAAACATGTATTTTATCTGAATATTTGTAAATAAATTGGTTGTAGTATACAGACTATTAACTGAGAGGATTGTGAAATAAAGCAATGAATATGTTAGGAACTTCATATTGAAGCCTTCTGGGAAGTTAGAAACCTTTGACTAATTTTTAAAATAAAATTGCATACATAAATTAAGAAGACATTCTGGAGCCAAAGAAGGATATAAGCAAAGGTGCTAGCATTTTGCATATGATACCAGAAAATTGAAACTGAAATGAAAATGTGGAATTATGAAGTGTTATTGATCATTGAGAGTATGTCTCATTTTGAAGCCCCTTAAAGCAACTACAGAAAAAGAAATAGATACATCATGAAGCTTTACTCCTTAATAGCCTCCCCTTTATCTCCATATCTAAACATTAAAATCAGCCCTTCCTTCTCAAGGATCCTGGTCATGTTATGTAATCCATAATCTTAAGCATCTGTTAGATGCCCAGGCACTGTGCTAGATGCTAAAGATTCAGTTAAACAAAATCTGCCTTTGATTTGCAATGGTCTAATGCAAGAAATGTCATTTTTAAATAAATTAGAGCCTTATCAGTATAACTTTTTTAATAGAGCTGGATAATGAAAGTATTCCGGAGCTAAGATAGTTATAATTTCTATGGCGTACATTATTACGAATTATTATTTTCTCATGGTATTTCATGTAATCCACACATTGAATAAATAATTGACCAGCAATGAATGACTCATCTGCTTTATAGTATACTTTCTACCATTTTTAGTAGAAAAGCTGAGTAGTGAAAAAATAAGCCATAAAGGTCATCTGTCCTTAGTAGTGAATTTTATGACTGTTCATTCTCAAGTAATGGTCACTTCCTCATTTTTGATACTTAATATTTTTTTTTTGTTAGTAGGTTATAAAATTATTCCAATAATTTTAAGCAGTGGTTCTCAACTTTCCTAATGCCACAGCCCTTTATTACAGTTCCTCATGTTGTGGCGACCCCCAATCATAAAATTATTTTCATTGCTACTTCATAACTGTTATTTTGCTACCATTATGAATCATAATGTAAATTTCTGATATGCAGAATGTATTTTCATTGTTACAAAGGGGTCACGACCCACAGGTTGAGAACCGCTGGTTTTAAGTCATTAAATTGAGCTATACCATTTGTCCCAGATCTACCTTCCATAAATAATAACTTAGATACACATAGAAATAATAATCTCAGAATGTTACACTGACTCAGTAGACAAAAAAAATTGAATGGTTGGTGCCTGTGGCTCAGTGGGTAGAACCCCAGCCCCATATACCAAGGGTGGCGGGTTCAAACCCTGCTCCGGCCAAACTGCAACAAAAAGTAGCCGGCATTGTGGTGGGCGCCTGTAGTCCCAGCTACTCGAGAGGCTGAAGCAAGAGAATTGCCTAAGCCTGGGAAGTGGAGGTTGCTGTGACCTGTGACGCCACGGCACTCTATGGAGGGCGACAAAGTGAAACTGTTTCAAAAAAAAAAAAGAATTGAAACATATTGTGTTGTATAAAATTAAATAAATTAGACCAGTAATTTTCTATTTGAGATAAATGAGCCCAAAGCAAAGTAATTAAGAGATCAGTGTATGTTTTAGAGACCCAGTGGCATTTCAGAAATACATAGGCAAAACTTCTATTTATTTACTTTTTTTCATTTAAGGCAAGACTTTTAAATCACAGAGCTAGGGTATAGACAATAGTGAAGGTTAAAGAACTGAGAATCTGGAGCCAGAGGGCATGGGTTCAAATTCTTGCTTTCCCCGGGGGTCCTCAAACTTTTAAACAGGAGGCCAGTTCACTGTCCCTCAGACTGTTGGAGGGCTGGACTGCAGGCCCCAGAATGAGTCGGCTGCTAAGCAGGACAGGTAGCAGTGGTAGAAACACCCAGCAGCCAGATAAATGTCCTAGGTGGGCTACATGTGGCCTGCAGGCCATAGTTTGAGGACTCCTGAGCTATGTGATCTTAAGCAAGTTACATAACTTCAGTTTCCCCATCTATAAATCAGAAATAATAAAAAGTACCTTCTGAGGTTAAGAAACCTTAATGAAATAATACAGCTAAAGCATTTTAGAACAGAGCCTGATGCATGGTAGTAAGTACTCAATAGTACATATCATTCTTCATAATTATTACTATTGCTAATGTCATCATCAACAGAAGCTTTTATATTGGCTTTATTTTTTTAAATCATTGTAATTGAACTCTAATACTTTGGCACAATCTTAAGAGCCCTTTATGCCTATGTGGTTTCTATTTTAGAAACTGTAATAAAAAGGGAAGAAAGAAAGAAAGAAACTGTAGAAACTAGAGAACTGAAGCATTCATTTTGTCCATGTAATTTCATGTAGATAATGAACAGAATTGAAAGACTCATTCACTGAATGACTGCTATACTAGATCCTTTAGATGTGCTGTCTTATAATGGAGATAATACTTCCTCCTGATAGAGGTGATGTTTTCATTCTTTCAGATAAGGAAGGGAAGGGCCTGGAAATTTTACATAATTTGCCCCATGTCACATAGTAAATTGATGAAGCTGCTATCACATCTAGATACCTTAAGCTCCCAAGTTCTCATTGTTCCTGATCCATTATACCCACTGACACCCTGCCTGAGTCTTACTTAGCTCTCCCTGAGGTAAACTGTGTAACTCTTTCTATCCTTATGTGGAAGGTTTCTTTTTTTTCAAAATAACTTACTTAGCTACATAAGTCATATCTTTTCATTATCTGATGCATCCAGCCTACAGTGTCTTCAGTTGGTAAATACTAGCCAAAATAATAAATGGCTTAGGGGAACCTAGAAATAAAGTAGTAAGACTGTGGCTAACTTACCAGGAAAGCCTATTGGCATGTTAGCATATTCTTAACTACTCAAGGTTTAAAAGATAATGGAGGCTGGGAACATGAACACTTGCAAGGCTTTGAAAAACCTTTTTTCCTTTAAATTGTCTTTCAAATTTTAGGTTTCACTGCCTCAAGGTTCTCAAGGAATTGTGCATCAGACTTATCAACAACCAGTTACATTCCCCAGTCAGTCTAATCAAGGATCTATGCCCACAACAGGAATGCCCGTTTACTATAGTGTCATTCCACCTGGCCAACAAAATAATTTAAGGTGAGTATGCTAAGAAACCTAATCCTTTAGCTTCTTATTCTTTACCAAGATTATGGTCTATTGCTAGTTTTAAAGTTGACTAAGAGGCATTACCTGAGATCATTTTGTAATATAGCATAGAAAAACAATAGGGTGCCAGCCCACATACACCAGAGCTAGTGGGTTCCAGTCCAGCCCAGGCCCACCAAACAACAATGACAACTACAACCAAAAAAATAGCCAAGCACTGTGGCGAGTACCTGTAAGCCCAAGGGTTGGAGATTCCTGTGAGCTGCGACTCCATGGCCAGAAAAAGAAAAACAATAATACAGTCTTTGTGTATGTGTGTGGTGTGACTGAGTTTCTCTCTTTTGCCCTGGATAGAGTGATGTGTTGTCGTCACAGCTCACAGCATCCTCAAACTCCTGGGCTCAGGCAATCCTCTTGCCTCAGCCTCCTGAGTAGCTGAGATGACTACATGTGCCACCATGCCTAGCTAGTTTTTTCTGGTTATTTTTAGTAAAAACAGGGTCTCACTCTTGCTCAGGCTGCTCTCAAACGCCTGAGCTCGAACAATCCCAGAGTGCTAGAATTAGGAGTGAGCCACCACACCAGCTGAGATACAGTCTATCTTTTAAATATTTATTTTAGCAAACTCATTATAAGCAAAGTATTCAGTATGTAAACTAAAGGAGAGTCAAATCTCTTGTGTGCCTAAAAATTAGGCCAATCTTCTTTTCTTCACTCAAATAACGTAATAGTTGACCATAGGCCTTAGCAATTAGAGTATTCTTTTGTTGATATTTAGTATTTTTGTAGAAATCTGTAAAGATTGTAATTTCTGTATGTAACCCTTGCTGCAAATTTTCTGGCTCTGGGGAGCTCCTTTTCCATCAGTAGGGGCAGGAGTTATGTAAGAGAAGTCAATGACAGTAAGCTCTACATTAAAGCAAGTAGTGAAGTATTTCATCAACCACCTTAACTTAGAAGAGCAGAAGCTTCTCTGACAAGCTCAATGTGTTAAAAATAACTAATCTTCCCTTCACTTAGATCCCTTTAGTTCATTGTTCAGAATATATTCTGAATAAAGCCATTCATTTATTTTCATGACATCTCTCTGAAATTGCCTATCACCTAATTATGGTTATAGATAGCATTTGGAGATGAAGAAAGAATGAACATACCCACAACTAGTTGTACTGTAATCTGCTTTGAAAGTGGGAGTTTGGTTCTGATTTTCTTTGTTGTCAGGTGTCCCCACACCTCAGAGAATCTCACATATTTCACCTTTCTTTGCATTTCTGTGGCTGCCAGTGTTTGGGCAAGGGGCCCTGTTTGTAGTGGCTATTTATTTGAGACAGAGTCTCACCTTATCACCCTTGGTAGAGTGTTCTGGGGTCACAGCTCACAGCAACCTCCAACTCCTGGGCTTAGGCAATTCTGTTGCCTTAGCCTCCCAAGTAGCTGGGACTACAGGCGCCCACTACAATGCTGGCTATTTTTTTGTTGCAGTTTGGCCGCGGCCACGTTCAAACCCACCACCCTCGGTATATGGGACCAGCGCCCTACCTACTGAGCCACAGGTGCCGCCTTGTAGTGGCTTTTTAAATGGCACGTTTTGATTGTGAATCTCACAGGCAACTTTGTAAATTTATATCATATTGAGGCCTAGTTCTTTTGAGATAGAGCTGCTGTACAATGAAAATAGAAATGTGTACTGTGTTAAATGTCCCATTTGTGGTATGACTTTAAATTGTATAAATAAGGAGAAAATATTCTGGATCTGAGGCTTTTTTCCTTATGTGTAAGTTTGGGATCTAAAATGCCAAATCAGTTTCTAAATTGCCAATTAGAGTCATAATTCTGTGTGCTAAAGTATAAGTGAAATAAAGGGTGAGAAAATTGCCAAATTATCTGCCTCTTAAGCCAAAGTTTGACTTTTTTATTTATCAGAGAAAATTACCAAAGTAATCATTCCTACATAGGGCAGAGGCTGAGAGAAATAGGTATTATGTTACCTCTGTAGGCCTGTGTACTGGGAAGAGGGGCTTTCAAGAGGGAAAGAGAGCAAGCCTATAAGAACATGTAAATGGATTAGGGTTTAAAACTATCCCATGTGTGTAATATACAGATACCACATTTTATTTGGTTTGGGAGTATTTTGTTTGTTTTGAGACACAGTCTCGTTTTGTTACCTTTGGTAGAGTACTGTGGCGTCACAGCTTATAGCAACCTGGCATTCTTGGGCTCAAGTGATTCTCTTGCCTCAGCCTCCCAAATATTAGGGCCTTCAGATGCCTGCTACAACACCCAGCTATTTTTAGAGATGAGGTCTTGATCTGTGGCTCAGGCTGGTCTTAAACCCGTGGGCTCAGGCAATCCACCCACCTAGGCCTCCCAGAGTGCTTGGATTACAGATGTGAACCACCATGCCCAGCCAGATACCACATTTTATAAAAAAAATTAAAAAACAAAACTTTCCCATGTCTATTACATTTGTCAGTCCCTTGAAACAAAAAAGATTTTGTGTGCTTGATTTCTGAGGGAACTGGTCCTGGGAGTATTGATACAGGTGAGAGAGTACAGTTTTGTACCTACCTCTACAGTCAGCCTTCTTTTAATAGGATGGTAGAATCCAAAAGCTATCAAGTGTGTGCTGATGTGACTATGCTTTGGAGATAACGTTAGATTGGCCTATTTCTGCAAGGAAAATAAAAATTTGGAGAGCTAGCCTTGGCCTGAGGAATAGCCTGGAGCATAATAATTGAAAGATAGATAAGGGGCAATGCCTATGGCTCAAAGGAGTAGGGGACGGCCCCATATGCCAAAGGTGGTGGGTTCAAACCCAGCCCCAGCAAAAAAAAAAAAGAAGAAAGATAGATAAGGTTCCCCAACAACCTCCAAAATGAATCTTGATAAAAAGTCTTTGGAATTACTAACAGCTTAGGGCTCTGAGTAACATTGGTGACCCAGACGGGGCACATGAACTTAAAATGCAGTAATTGTAAATTGGCAAAATTGGTCACCATGTAACAATCTGGGGTTGATCTATTCCAACTATACCAGTGTGTGAGAAATAAAATGGGTTGCACCTAAAGCAGAAAATGTGTATTCTGTCAGATTGTATGCTGGTATCTTTTGGATTAGTTACTGGGTAGGAAGTCAAGTCATGTACAGAATTAATTTAGGATCCCTTTAGTTTTAAAAAAAATGTAATTAACTAATAGTACTTTTCAAAATGTAATAGCATTCTTTACAAAAAATCTTATTTCTGCTTCTGGTCAATGTTAATAGACAAATCACAGTATTTCAGCACCTTGGAACCATTGCTTAAAAAACTTGACTATTTGGTATTTTTAATTAACCAGATAATTGAATTACTATCTAAGGTCTAGTATATTGAAGCCATTCCTTTATAAATCTAGATTTAGTAGCTTGTATAAATTATGTTTTATTTTCCGTATTTTAGTAGAGATACATGAAAAGCAAAAGTTGTTCTGTATACTCAAGCACCTAGGAGCTTTGTAAATCTGTACTGAAGGAAAACATTCCTTAAATGGCAAAGACCAGCTTGCACTTATATGTCATTAATTATTGGCCTTAATTTTGTTTCTGTAACCTACTTTTCAAATTGTTTACCAGTGTTTTTCAAAGATGAGTAAAAGGAAAGCTAATCATGATGCCCTACTCTGCCTCCATCCCCAGTTCATGAGCATTCTCAAGCTAGTATGTGTTCTATCACATTGGTCTCCTGCCTGTGCAAAAACTACACATATAACTAATACATATACACATACTTAGGAATTAGTCAGTAGATTTAATGAAATACATATTGTCTTATATTTTTCCCCAATCATATTATGAACATTGCATTAGTAAATGTTACTTTAAAACATTTTTTTAATTTCTAATTTCTTGACAAACATAATTTTATCTAAATGAAAAAATGTCATACAGGCAGTTTCTTCTTATTTTTCTAATCTCCCTTTTTCTCTGCACCCCTGCCACTTGGACCATTTCTCAGGCATGCACATACTGGGAAACCCATGTTTCTCTCCTGGTTTGTATTCCTCCTCACTTTTTTCCTTGTACTTAATCATACACTAATGCAGATTAGATGCAGATTAGATTAGAAAGTCAACAAGATTGATTGGCACATACACTTAGATGCACAGGAAATTGAGTTTATGAAGTTTTAAAAATAAAATGTCTATAATTTGAGATGTGATGAGAGAATTTAATGCATTTACATTTAATATTACTACTGAAATACTGTATTTTTTCTCCCAGTCTGCATTTGTTTATTTCACCACACTGTACTTGTGAATACATGACTGTTTAGTCAGTCTTCTGTCATTTTTTCAGATACGTATCTGAGAAATTTCTCCAAATATGTACATATATGCTATCTTCCCTGAGACAGATATGGAATCTCACTTTTACCTGGTATTAGGACACAAGTTAGATGCACATACAGCTAATTTTTTTGTACAGTTTCTGGCCGGGGCTGAGTTTGAACCCCCCACCTCCAGCATATGAGGCCGGCACCCTACTCCTTTGAACCACAGGTGCTGCCCTCCATAAAGGTAATTTTTCAGATAATTGAATCTTATACCATTAGGCATTAGTTATTGGGTAGTATGATACAGTTAGAAGGAGCATGGGCTTTGGCTCTGTGTCCGTTGCTCTGTGGTTAGGGCGCCAACCATGTACACCAGGGCTGGTGGGTTTGAACCCGGCCTGGGCCTGCTAAACAAATAATAACAACAGAAATAGCCAGGCATTGAGGCAGGTATCTGTAGTCCCACCTACTAAGGAGGCTGAGGCAAGAGAATCACTTGAGTCCAAGAGTTTGAGGTTTCTGTGAGCTGTGACATCATGGCACTCTCCAGAGGGCAAAAAAGTGAGATTCTGTCTCAAAAAAAAAAGAAGGAACATGGGCTTTGGATTCAAACAAACCTACCCTTAAGTTTATGTGACCTTAGTCAAGTTATTTAGTCTTTTTGTACCATGGTTTTCTTATTTGTAGGTAGGAGTGACACATCATGGGACTAGTGTAAAGAATTAATATGTCTAGGATTTGTGTATTGAAATCACAAATTTTCAAACCATGTATCTGATATTCAGAATATATGAGGAACTCATATAATTCAGTAGCAAAAAAAAACAGGCATCATCATATCACTGTACTTTAGCCTAGGTGACAGAGTGAGACCTATCTCTAAAACTAAAAAAAAAAAAAAGTCATATCCCCAGCCCTATATATTCTCACTTATCCACTGACCTATACTAACCGGCCCTCTATTGTTTTCATCCATGACTTCAGCTGTCCATAAGTAGTGATAGCCCAGTAATACTTAACACCAACTTTAATACTTTACACCAACTTCAAATTCACCAACACCAGCAGCTGCAGTCAGGGTAGCACAGTCAGGCTGAGATGTGCCTAATAATCTTGGTTTTGTTTATTTGTTTTGAAACCAAGTCTCACTATGTCACCCTTGGTAGAGTGTCGTGGCATCACAGCTCACAGCAACCTCGAACTCTTAGGCTTAAGTAATTCTCTTGCCTCAGTCTCCCAAGTATCTGAGACTATAGGCATCCACCACAACACCCGACTTTGTTGTTTTTGTTGTTGTAGTTGTCATTATTGTTTAGCAGGCCCAGGCTGGGTACGAACCTGCCAGCCCTGGTGTATGTGACTGGCACCCTAATCACTGAGCTATGGGCACTGAGCCATAATCTTGTTTTTTATAAAGTCTGTCCTGGGGCATCAATGACAGTCATGTAATATTTGCTCATCTGAAATTTCCACAGGGAGATATCAATGGTGATATCATGGTATATCAGCTTTTAGTTTATCCAAGACTCAGGCATACTTTAAGGAGCCCTTTCCCATCTCCAGCCTCCTCACAATTTTCAATGACTCTCCTGTTGGGGCCATCACATTTGTAGATCAGATGGCTAGTACCTATGGACTTGCCCAGATACATGTCCAATGATGGTGATGTTGATATGAGCCTTTTCCTTTTGGATTAAATGGGAGGTTTTCACAACACCTGTGTACTGGTGACAAACACATTGCCAAAAGGCGAGCACAATTTTTTTTTTAGAAGTATAGCTCTACTAACGAGAAGAATGGATTTATTTTAGGTTGTTGATAATATTTTACTTAAATTGGGATTCAAAATTAACATTCTCTGTCATAAATCTGTAAAAACCATTCTTAGCTTGTAGGCAGTACAGAAGCAGGTAGTGAGCTGGATTTAGCCCATAGGTCATAGTTTACCATCTCCTGTACCAGGTAATTTTTTTTTTCTGAGACAAAGTCTCAAGCTGTTGCCCTGGGTAGAGTGCTGTAGTATCACAGCTCGCGGCAACCTCAGGCTCCCATGTACCTGGGACTACAGGTGCCCACCACAATGCCCGGCTATTGTTTTTTGTTACAGCTATTATTGTTTTAGCTGGCCTGGGCCAGGTTTGAACCCACCAGCCCTATGGTATGTGGCTGGCACCCTATCCACTGAGCATAGGCACTGCCCTGTACCAGGTAATTGATAGCCAGCAAAAAAAGACCAAGAGAAACCGGTCCAGCAAATGAAGGCCAACAACATAGGAAAAAGGGATGTAGACGCCAATGTAAAGGGAGATTTCAAAGATTAACAGTCCAGTATTAGGGGGTAGGGTGGTGAAAAGGACTCTTAAGAAAGTAAAAGTTTAAATAGTTATGACTTCTTGCGGATAAAAGCTCATGCTATTTTTTTCAAAAAGAAGAAAGGTAGAACTATTTTGAAAAATAGAAGAGAAAGAACATGTGTAAAAGAGAAATTAAGATAAAATACTTCTATAAAATATGGGAGAGGAAGGAATATTTCTCTAAATCTTTTTGCCTACTTTTGAATTATTTTTCAGTTCAGAGGTTTTTGTTTGTTTTTTTCCAATCTGCTTTCATGTTTATTTCCCACTGGTCTTTGTCCAAATGCATAAGTAGTCTAATATATGACTGCAGTCGTAATGTACATTTGCATCTTACTATGTCAAACATGTTAGGATGATTAATGATTTTCATAATTTTCGTCTAGTTACATTGTTTTTGTTAGAATAAAATTTTAATAAATAGAAAAATGATTTGTTTTTATTTCTTAGAATTGCATTGACAGTTAAGGTTTTTTCTGGTTTCATATGAAATGAAGAACTATTTTTTCAAGTTCTTCAAAGTATGACATTGGTGTTTTAATGGGGATGGTGTTAAATCTGTACATCATTGGGTAGTATGAACATTTTAACAATGTTAATTCTTCCCAGCCAAGAGCATGGTATGTTTTTCCATTTGCTAATGTCTTCTGCTGTTCTTTTTACAGGGTTTCATAGTTCTCTTTGCTTTTTTTTGTTTTTTGTTTTGTTTTGATTCGAAACAGAGTCTTACTATGTCACCCTCAGTAGAGTGTTCTGGCATCACAGCTCTAACTCTTGGGCTTAAGCAATTCTTTTGCCTCAGCCTCCCAAGTGGCTGGGACTACAGGCGCCTACTACAATGCCCGGCTATTTTTTTGGTTGTAGTTGTCATTGTTTGGCAGGTTCAGGCTGGGTTTGAACCGGCCAGCTCCGGTATATGTGGCTAGTGCCCTAGCTTCTAAGCTACAGGCATCTTTTCTTATATTCAAAGGTATTTCATTTTCTTTGAAATTACTGTGAAGGGAATTATGTCTTTGATTTGATTCTCTGCTTGATTATTGTTGGCATATATGAAGGCTACTAATTTGTGGACACTGATTCTATATCCAGAGCTATTACTATATTTCTTAATCACTTCCAGGAATCTCACAGTCAAGTCCTTTGGGTTTTCTAAGATCATGTCATCTATAAAGAGCAAAAGTTTTACTTCTTCTGTCCCCATTTGGATACCTTTGATATCATTCTCTTGCCTGATTACATTGGCTAGAACTTTCAGCACTGTATTGAATAATAGTAGCAAAGTTGACATCCTTATCTGCTTCCAGTTCTAAGTGGAATTGCTTTCAATTTTCCTCCATTCAGTACAATATTGGCTAAAAATATGGAATGCTTCGTGAGTTTGCATGTCATCCTTGCACAGGAGCCAGGCTAACCTTTTCTGTATTATTGCAGTTTTAATTCATGTGCTGCCAAAGTGAGCACCAGTTTAGTTTTTTATTGCTTTTATTCCCCAAGTAAATTTTGAGCTTTTCCAAGTCATTTTTTGAAGTCCACAGTGAGTTTTTTACCGTCCAGGATTTTGAATGGCTGTTCCTAAATTTGTTACTTTAGATATTTCCTTAAGATGCAAGTAACCTAGATAATAAGCAATCCCACAGAGATAGGCCAGCCCAGTTTATGAACTCAAAGAGATATGTGTCGGAAATGTTCCCTCAACATACCTATAAATTTTATTTTGTCCATAATTTCTGAGGCATGAGAGTGTACTGACTTTTGTTTCTAGCCAAGATGGAATAATAAGGACTGGATTTATCCTCTTACCCTCTCTAACTAGAAAAGCCAGGTGAAACAGCATTTTTCAGATATTGGACATTAGTGAAGGACAGTGGGGCAGGGGAGCAAAAGAAGTGAGTCTTAATGATTACCCCAGCTTATAGCCCCAAGAAAGTTTCCTTGTCACAGCTCAGGGAGAGGGAATCCAAACAGTCTCTGCATTAGGAGATAGAATTGGGACTTAAGGAAGCCAAGGTGGGTAGAACTTTTAGAACACAGTACAGAAGTGAAGAGAAGTAGAGAGAAACAGATCTGGAAAACTGTAAAGGAACTTTATTAACTCTTAGTTGAGTAATGATTTGGTTGCATGTGTGTGCAAACACTATCTAGACCATGAAAAGGACCCCTCAAAAGAAGTAGGCAAAAACAATCTCTGGAGCTCCAAAAACAGAAATAGGTTGTAGTGTTAACCAGCCACAATATTAAAACCGCAATACATGAGGCATTGAGTAAAGAACATAAAAGGATATTGTTGCAAAAGTGTAGAAATTAACCCTAAATTAAAGTTTGTTCTTGTTCTCCCTTAAAAGCAGCGGAGCAGGCACAGTGGCTCAAGCCTATATGTAATCCTATTCTGGATTAGGCCAAGGCAGAAGGATTGCTTGAGCTCAGGAGTTCAAGACCAGTCTGAGTAAAAGCAAGACCTTGTCTCTACTAAAAATAGGGAAAAAAAAATTAGCAGTTGTTGTGGCAGATGCCTATAATACCAGCTAGCTGGGAGACTGTGTGGGGAGGACTGCTTGAACCCTGGAGTTAGAGGTTGCTGTGAGCTATGATACTATGGCACTCTACCCACAGCAACAGAGTAAGACTCTGTATAAAAATAAAATAAAAGTATAAAAGCAAGACCCAAAAGATTAAATTGTTTCCAGACAACTACAGTAACTGTGGCTCCAAACAAAGCTTAAACACATTATTACAAAATACAAGAATATCGGCTCTGCCCTTGTAGCACAGTGATTATGGCACCAGCCACATACAGTGAGGCTGGCGGGTTCAAGCCTGGCTTGGGCTTGAACAACAATGACAGCTGCAACCAGAAAATAGCTAGGTGTTATGGCAGGCGCCTGTAGTCCCAGCTACTTGGGAGGTGGAGGCAAGAGAATCGCTTAAGCTCAAGTGTTTGAGGTTGCTGTGAACTATGACAGCACAGCACTCTACTGAGGGTAGTATAGTCAGACTCTGTCTTAACAAAAAAAAATACAAGAATATCCAACAACTAACAGGGTTGAATTCATAATCCCTGATCTGAAATTAAAAATTACCAGTAATACAAAAAACAGGAAACTAAGGCTAATTATATTAAAGAAACGAGTTGAAACTGTGAAACAATGCCAATATAAAAGGGGGAAATGAACACAGCATCGATTGTTCTTCAAGGGGCCTAGTATATGCATTACTGGTATCCTCAAAAGAAAGGGGAGTAAAAGATATTTGAATGAGTAGTGGTTGAAATTTTTCAAAATCAGATGAAAATTATACACCTACAGATCCAAAAAGCTCAACAAACTCCAAATAAAGGAATGTGAAGGTAACATCTTAAAAAGTTATAAAGAGAAAATCTAAACAATTAGCCAGAGTTACAAACAACATGTCAGCATGTTTCTTTTTTTTTTTTTAAGATAGAGCCTCAAGCTGTCCCCTGGGTAGAGTGCCATGTCTTCACTGCTCACAGCAACCTCCATCTCCTGCCTCAGCCTCCCAAGTAGCTGGGAGCACAGGCGTCCGCCACAACACCGGCTATTTTTTGTTTGCAGCCATCATTGTTGTTTGGTGGGCCCGGAGCTGGATTTGAACCCGCCACCTTAGGTGTATGTGGCTGGTGCCTTAGCCACTTGAGCCACAGGCGCTGAGCCAGCATGTTTCTTGTTAAAAACAGTACAAGACAGAAGATAGTAAATAAAGACCAACATCTTTATTTGAAGTACTAAAAGAAAAAAGAAATTAGCATTCTAAACCAGTAAAATTATTTTACAGAAACAAAGGTAAAACAAAAACTATCTCAAACACACAGAAGCTGAAAAGATTTAATTTACAGGCTCAGCACCCATAGCATAGCACAGGGGTTACAGCACCAGCCAAATGCACCAAGGCTGGAGGGTTCAAACCCAGCCCAGGCCAGCTAAACAATAATGATGACAATTGCAACAAAAAATAGCCAGGTGTTGTGGCAGGCGCCTATAGTCCCAGCTACTTGGGAGTCTGAGGCAAGAGAATTGGTTAAGCCCAGAAGTTTGAGGTTGCTGTGAGCTGTGATGCCACAGCAACTCACAAAGGATGACATAGTAAGACTCTGTCTCAAAAAAAGGGTGGGGGGGGGCAGCGCTTGTGACTCAAAGGAGTAGGGCACTGGCCCCATATGCCAGAGTTGGCGGGTTCAAACCCAGCCCCGGCCAAAAACTGCAAAGAAAGAAAAAAAAAAAAGAATTAATTGCCAGCCATCCAGTAATATGAGAAATATTAAAAGGAGTTTTTCAGACAAGGAGAATGATACCAAGTGGAAACTAGCTGTACACAAAAAAATAAAAATGAAAAGGTGTCCAATATACAGGCTTAAAAATCTTATCTAGCAGTGGACTTTCGTGGAGAATGTATAAGGAAATTTCAGACCTTAATAATAAAAACTACCTTGGAAAACTGTTTTAAAAGTTAAACCTATATCTACCATATAACCCAGTGATTCTTCTTCCAGTAGAAGCTATTTAATGAAATGAAAACTGAACCAATACAATGTCCAGCATCAGGTGAATGGATAAATAAATTATAGTGAAATATTACATAGCAACAAAAAGAATGATCTATTGATACAACAATGTGGATAAATCTCTTAATTATTCTAAATGAAAAAAACACGACCAAAAAAAGGAATATATAGCATATATCTTAATTGAAAATATAATCTAATCTCTGGTGACAACAAACAGATCAGTGGTTCCTGATGCCAGGGGACTAGGAAGAGTTTATGGGGAAGAAGAGGTTACAAAGATGCACAAGGAAACTTTGGGGGTGGTGATGGTTTCATGATGTGTACATAATACCAAACCTCATCAAATTGTATACTTTTTTTTTTAAGAGACAGTCTCACTCTTGACACCCAGGCTGCAGTGTAGTGGCACTATCATAGCTCACTATAACTTCCAATTTCTGGGCTCAGGCAGTCCTCCCACCTCAGACTCCTTAGTAGCTAGGACTACTGGCATAAGCCACCATGCCCTGCCAATTTTTTATTTTTTACTTTTTTTTATTTGTTTATTTGTGTATTTATTTTTAGAGATGTGGTCTTACTATATTGCTCAGATTGGCTGTCTCAAACTCCTGACTTCAAGCCTCCCAAAATTGTGTATTTTGTGTATAATTTATTTTTTGTAGTTATATCTCCAAAGAACTGGTTTTTTTTTTGTTTGTTTGTTTTTGAGACAGGAGCCTCAAGCTGGGGCATCACAGCTAACAGCAACCTCATACTCTTAGGCTTACTCTATTTTCTTGCCTCAGCCTCGCAAATAGCTCAGCTATTTTTTTGTTACATTTGTCATTGTTATTTAGCTGTCCCTGGCCGGGTTCAAACCCACTAGCCTCGGCACATATGGTTGGTGCCATAACCACTATGCTATGGGCACTAAGCCAAAACGAGTATTTGTAAAGAAAAATATAAGCAGACTCATACCAATTGATTTTAAAATTTGTTAGAGTTATATTGTGAATGATGTATTAAAATTGAGTCAAAAAATCATTTTTTAAAGCAGATACTTAAAAATAACTCTAAATACATATAAAATATTTATGCCCCAACTCATAATGTTGAAGGCATGCCCTATGTTTAGAAATTTTGCTACTAGGTTTATGTCTTAAAACAGAAGGCATAAAACTGTGACCCACAATCCAAGAATGGTTTTTATATTTCTAAAGGATTATTTTAAAACTCAAAATGACCGTACATGTTCCTTGGAGCTAAAATATGTTATCTGGTGCATTAAAAAAAAAAAAAAAATAGCTTGTCAGCCTCTGCTTTTAAGAAAACCTTGACAGGCTCAGTACCTGTAGCTCAGTGAATAGGGTGCTGGCCACATACACCAAAACTGGCGGACTAAAGCCTGACCTGGGCCTGCTAAACAACAATGACAACTGCAACAACAAAAAAAAAATAGCCAGGCATTGTGGCGGGCATCTGTAGTACCAGCTGCTCAGGAGGCTGAAGCAAGAGAATCCCTTAAGCCCAAGAGTTTGGGGTTGCTGTAAGCTGTGATGTCACCGAGGGTGACATAGTAAAACTGTCTCAAAGAAAAGAAAAGAAAACCTTGACACATGTTTATCAGAGAGATGTTCATGAGTGTTTGTAGCAACTGTATCACACTGGAAGCAACCCAGATAAAATGGAATCAAGTGGATAAATATATTATGTTGTATTTGTTTCAGAATACTACAATACAAAAGAAAATTGATAAACAACAACTATGTATATCCAGATGGTTGAGTCTCATTGATAACAAGTCATAAAGTAATTCACACAGTGTAACCCCATTTATTTAGGATCCAAAAAGGCAAAACTTAACTGTTTTCTTCCAGGATGTGTATATAGGTAGTAAAACTATAAAAAGAATAAAAAGCAAATAAGTACTTATCACTAAACTCTAAAAGGAGGGGACTGTGATCAGTTACAGGTATATAAGTGGGGAGACTTTTAAGATAACTAGTAGCAATGTTTTGTTTCCCAATCTGAATGAGGTTATAGAAGTGCTTATTTTATAATTAAAATTGTGTCATGTATTTCTAGGTGTTTTTGTATATATATTTCAAACCAAAAAAGAAGTAATAAAGTCACCTGAAGATTTACTTAAATATGGAGAAGACTTAAGGAGATAAAAGCTAAGAGAATGAGAAGAGAGGAATTCAGACAGTAAATAGACAGTAAACCTTTGAGGAAAATTACTTTCCTACAGAGGAACATTGAATTGGAGTGGTATATGCAGGTGGGGGATGAGGTTAAGAGAAAGCCTTCTTTTTTTAATTTAATTGAAAGAAAGATGTGTATCTTTGTATGCTGAAGGGAAAGCCTTCGTAGAAAGGGAGGATTTGCCACTTCGGGGGAGATGAGAGAGTTGTAAGGTCCTTAAGGAGGGTGAGATCATACATACAAGTGGAAGCAATGGAAGCTGGCTAGCATTAGGTAAGACTGCAAAAGATTCATGGATAATAAATGGAAGAAAAATGGCATGTAAGGATACAAATGTGGGTGAAGTAGATAGGTGTCATAAGTTTATAAAAATTCTCTTCTGATTGATTTTTCTCTGTGAAATTTTAGGAATCAAGATATTAAGTGTATTATCAAAGAGTAAATGAATGTGTAAAGCTTTTTTTAAAGATAAAGATCCATTGTAATTACACTAAGACAAATATCCAAAGGAAAGAAGCAAGATATAGGAGAAATGTGGCAGACATGCTTGATAAAAGCTTATTAGGTGAAACATTTTTATCATTTTTGGAATGACAACAGCAAGACTCTACAAATAAATAATTCATAGAGACAGTTTACTCACTTGGGAAAAACTGATAATAAGTTATCAGATGGAAAAATGTTCAGTCTCACCAGCAATCTAAGAAGTGGGAATTAAAGTAACTTTAACAAAAAAAGATAAGGCTTGTATGGCAGTGTACACCTATAAAGATGCCGAGGATGAAGATTGCTTAAGGCCAGTAGTTCTACACCAGCATGAGCAAAAGCAAGACTGTGTTTCCACAAAAAGTAGAAAAATGAGCAGAGGCTGAGGCAGGAGGATCATTTGACCCCAGGAGTTTGAGGGTTCAGTGAGCTATGATGATGCCACTATGCTTTAGCCCAGGTGATAAAGTGAGACTCTATCTCAAAAAATAATAATAATAGGGCCAGGCATTGTGTTCTATGCCTATAATTCTAGCACTCTGGTAGGCCACAGCAGATGGATTGCTTGAGCTCAGAAGTTTGACACCAGCCTAAGGAAGAAAAAGACACTGTCTCAAGAAGCTAAGGCAAGAGGATGGCTTGACCCCGAGAGTTTGGGGTTGCTGTGACCTATGACACCCTGGTACTTTTTACCCAGAATGACAGAGCAAGACACTGTCTCAATAATAATAATAATAATTTAAAATAGCAATCATGAAATATTTCCAAACCATAAAGAGAAGGTATAAATGTGGCAATAACATTTTCATGTAGATTTTCCCATGCTGTTTATTTTCCTAAGCCTGGACCTTTTGTGAGTGACTTTATATAATAGGACTTCTTTTACATATAATAGTCCCTCCATACCCATAGAGTATACATTCCCAGGCTCCTCAGTGAATGCCTGAAAACTCAATTAGTATCAAACCCTAATAACTATATTTAAGAGTATACTATATTCAAAGTTATGTTAATATAGTCTCAAAATATTTTATTGTACTGTATACTCAACCTTTTTATGATGATGTAAGATGGTAACATGCCTACATGGTGAGATGAATAACTTAGCATTAGGCTACTTTTCACCTTTGAACAGTACATTCACAACTAGGATCATGTGCTTCAGGCAGTCCAGGATCATCGATCCATGATGATCTCAATTGTTAGATGTTAAGAACAGAAGATGTCAATGTCTGATGGTTAGGCAGCATATACAGCATATATGCTAGACAAAGGAATGATTCATGCCCTGGCTGGGACAGTTACAAGATTTTATTATGCTACTCAGAATGGTGTGCAGTTTAAAACTTACAAAATATTTATTTTTGGAATTTTCCTTTTATTATTTTTAGACTGTGGTTGACTGAGGGTAACTGAAACCACAGAAAGTGAAATGACAGAAATAACTACTGTATCTTTTTTGTGTGTGTGATGGGGTCTCCCTGTGTTGCCTAGGCTAATTTCCTGGGGTCAAGCAATCCTCCTGCCTGTGCCTCCTGAGTATCTGGGATTACAGGCATGTACCACCACACCCAGTTTTTGTATTCCATTTTTCTCCATTCTGCCATGTTCTTATTTAAACAACTTTGTTGAGCTATAATTCAAAAACCATGCAGTTCACCCACTCAAGAGTGTACAATTCGTTGGGTTTTTAGCATATTTACACATAGGTACAACCATCGCCATAGTTGATTTTAGAACATTTTCATCACCCTAAAAAGAAACCCTGAGATGGAAGCAATTCAAGAGTCCATCAGCAAATGAATGGGTAAACAAAATGTGGTGTATACATGCAATGGAACATTATTCTACCTTAAGAAGGGAATTTTGACACATGCCACAACATGGATGAATCTTGAGAACATTAATCTTTGTGAAATAAGCCAGACACAACTGCCATGTGATTCCACTTGCATGAGGTACCTGGAGTATAATCATATACAGAATACAATATTTTAGTCAACAATGGAGTTGATATACATCAGTGGTCCTAGGTGTAAAGTAGGCTGTACCATCTGAAGTTTGTGTAAATACTCTCTATGATATTCACACAACAAGAAATCACCTAATAACACATTTCTGAGGATGTATCCCTATTGTTAAACACTAGACTATAGTCAAATTCACAGAAAGTAGAAGGTGGTCACCAAGGTCTAGGGGAGGAGGAAATGAGTGTTTAATGCAGGGGTTTTCAAACTTTAAATAGGGGGCCAGTTCACTCTCCCTCAGACCATTTGAGGGCCGGACTGCCCCGGACGAGTCGGCTGCTAAGTAGGACAGGCAGCGGTGGCAAAAACACCCAGTGGGCCGGATAAATGTCCTAGGCCAGCTGCATGTGGCCCGCGGGCTGTAGTTTGAGGATGCCTGGTTAATGGGTATGGAGTTCCAGTTTACAGGATGTAGAGTTCTGGAGATGGATGATGGTAATGGTTATACAACAGTAAGAATGTACTTAATGGTGCTGAACCATACACTTAAAAATGGTTAAGGTGACAAATTGTATGTCTATTTTACCACATTTAAATTTTCTTAATGTGACTATACTGAAGAAGAAAACAAAAGGACAAAACCACCACCACCACTGTCCCCCAGCCCTAAGCAACTACTGATCTATCTTCTGTCTGTCTCTATAGATTTCTCTCTTCTGGACTTTTCATGTAAATGGAATCATAGA
The DNA here is from genome assembly GCA_963574575.1 of Galagoides demidoff. Lineage (NCBI taxonomy): Eukaryota > Metazoa > Chordata > Mammalia > Primates > Galagidae > Galagoides > Galagoides demidoff. The sequence goes on along the minus strand of CAUYQV010170815.1, from coordinate 24,231 downwards.
ATATGTGGTCAGTACTTCATTACTTTTATAGCTGAATAATATTTCATTTTATAAATATACAAATATACCACATTTTTATTATCCCTTTGTCAGTTGACAAATATTTGGGTTGTTTCCACTTTTTGACTGTTTTGAGTAGTCTGATAAAAGATTAGTGTCTAAGTTTTTGTGGGACATATGTTTTCATTTCTCTTGAGTATTTACCTAAGTAGAATTGCTGGGTCATGTGATAACTTGTTTAATTATTTGAGGAACTGCTAAACAATTTTCCAAAGGACTGCTTCACTTTACATTCCCTAAACAAGGTATGAGAGATAATTTCTCTACATTCCTGCCAACATTTTTTCCCAATTTAATTGGGTTTAATTGGGTTTTTTTAATTATTAAGTTAAGGTTTCTTTATATATATTCTGATATAAGTCCTTATGACTTCCAAATATTCTCTTCCATTTTGTGGTTTGTCCTTTCACTTTCTTGATTCTGTCCTTTGAAGTACAAAGCTTTTAAGTTTGATATCCAAATTTATCTTCTTTTTTATTTATTTATTTTTTTGCCACTTATGTTTTTGGTATCACGTCTACAAATTATTTGCCACAACCAAGATCACAAAGAGTTATGTCTATATTTTCTTCTAAGAATCATGGAGCTGTAGCTGTGACATTTAGATCTTTGATCTGTGTTAAGATTTTTTGGATTTTTGTTTTGTTTTGTTTCTTTGAGACAGTCTCACTGTGTCACTCTAGGTGGAGTACTGTAGCATTATCATAGCTCACAGCAACCTCCAGCTCTTGGCTCAGGCAGTCCTCTTGCCTCAGTCTCTGGAGTAGCTGGGACTCGCACCCACCACAACACCCAGCTTAGTCTATTTTTAATAGAGATGGAATCTTGCTCTTGCTCAGGCTAGTCTCAAACTCTTGAGCTCAAGCAGTCCACCTGCCTCGGCCTCCCAGAGTGCTAGGATTATAGGCACCACCACCCCAGTCTTTAGATTTTTTTTTTAAAACTATGAGGTGTGCATTTAAGTTTATTCTTTTGTATATGACTATCTAGGGTCCTGGCACCATTTGTTGAAAAGACTATTCTCTTTTCTATTGAATTATCCTGGTGCCTGTGTTAAAAAACAGATGATTATAGATGTGTTTATTTCTGGATTCTCGATTCTATTCATTAATCTGTATGTCTGTTCTTGTGCCAGTACTACACTGTTTTGATGAACCTTTAAAATTGGGAGGTTTTGAGTCCTTCAACTTCATTCTTTTGTTTTTCTTTCTTTTTTTTTGAGACAGAGTCTCACTTTATCACCCTTGGCTGTGGCATCGCAGCTCACAGCAACCTCCAACTCCTAGGCTTAGATGATTCTCTTGCCTCAGCTTCCCAGGTAGCTGGGACTACAAGTGCCTGCCACAATGCCCAGCTATTTTTTTTTGTTGCACTTTGGCCTGGGCCGGTTTTGAACCCGCCACCCTTGGTATATGGGACCGGCACTCTACCCACTGAGCCACCAGTGCCGCCCTTAACTTTGTTCCTTATCAAGATTGTTTTGGCTAGTCAGTCCTTTGTAATTCCATATAAATTTTCCAATCAGCTACTCGGTTTCTACAAAGAAGTCAGCTGGGGTTCTGATTGGGATTGAATCTGGATTAATTTAGAGTATTGCTGTCTTAACTATCTTAAGTCCTTCATTCTATAAACACAGATCGTTTCCTTTTTTTTTTTTACAGTTTTTGGCCGGGGCTGGTTTTGAACCTGCCACCTTGCCACCTCCAGCATATGGGGCCAGCACCCTATTCCTTTGAGCCACAGGCACCACCCCCTTTTTTTTTTTTTTCTTGAGACAAGAGTCTCAAGCTGTCGCCCTGGATAGAGTGCTATGTCATCACAGCTCACAGCAATCTCCAACTCTTGGACTTAAGCAATTCTCCTGCCTCAGCCTCAGCCTCCCAAGTAGCTGGGATTACAAGCGCCAGCCGCAACACCCGGCTATTTTTTTTTTTGTTGTTGTAGTTGTCATTGTTGTTTGGCCAGCCCAGGCTGGCCTTGGTGTATGTGACTGGTGCCCTGGCCAGTGAGCTACAGGTGCCGGGCCTTTTATTTAGATCTTTTCTTGGTTTTCTTCAGTTTATTTCTGAATACTACATTTACGTGCTTCAGAAATAAAAAAGGAGCACGGCTCAGTGGCTCAAGCCTGTAATCTTAACACTCTGAAAGACCAAGGCAGGAGGATTGCTTGAGCTCAGGAATTCCATACCAGCCTGAATGAGACCCTCATCTCTACTAAAAATAGAAAAATGAGCCAGGTCTTAAAGGTGGGTGGCTATTATCCCAGCTACTCAGGAAGCTAAGGCAGGTGGATCACCTGAACCCAGGAATTTGAGGTTGCTATCAGCTATGGCTCACTCCATGGAACACTACCCTAGGACAACAGAGTGAGACTGTCTCAAATAAATAAATAAAATAAGATATACAGTCAGAAATTTTCTACTGGCTCCCAGTATCTCTTCCCTTCACTCCTTGGCTAATAAGGGATGGCTTTCTCATACAACTTTCACAGATCTTTGTATATACATATAACAGATTGTAAGTATTCTTATCCTTGTCATCTTTTTTTTTCAAACAAAAGTTTTACAGATTAAGAAGATATGCACCTATTTGTTTTACTTAACCATATACCTTGGAGTTGCTTTCACAGTGTTATATAGAGTATCTTGAAATCTTGGAGGGGTTTTTTGTTTGTTTGTTTTTAGGCAGACTCTTACTTTGTCACCCTTGGCAGAGTGTGGTTACATCACAGCTCACAGCAGCCTCAAACTCTTGGGCTTAAGCAATTCTCCTGCCTCAGTCTCCCAAGTACCTGGGACTATGGGCACCCACCACAATGCCTGGCTATTTTTTTGGTTGTAGTTGTCGTTGTTTGGCATGCCTGGGCTGGATTCAGACCTGCTGAGCTACAGGCACTGAGCCTTGGGGTTCGTTTTTAAGACAGAGTCTCGCTTTATCACCCTTGGTAGAGTGTGATAGCTCACAGCTATCATATCATAGCTCACAGCAACCTCCAACTCTTGGGCTCAAGTAATTCTCTTAACCTCAGCCTCCTGAGTAGCTGGGACTACAGGCACCCACCACAATGCCTGGCTATTTTTTTTGGCTGTTGCAGTTTGGCCGGGGCTGGGTTTGAATCCACCACCCTCAGTATATGCAGCCAGCACCTTACCTACTGAGCCATAGGTGCTGCGCAGCTTGGGGTTTTTTTGTTTTCATTTTTGTTTTTGAGATAGAGCCTCAAGCTATCTCCCTGGGTAGAGTGCTGTGACTTCACAGCTCACAGCAACCTCCAACTCCTGGGCTCAAGCGAGTCTCCTGCCTCTGCCTCCCAAGTAGCTGGGATCACAGGCGCCCGCCACAACACCCATCTATTTTTTGGTTGCAGCCTCGTTGTTTGGTGGGTCCGGGCTGGATTCGAACTCGCCACCTTAGGTGTATGTGGCTAGCACCTTAGCCACTTGATCCACAGGCGCCGAGCCGGGTTTTTTTTTTTTAATGTTGCTAATAAATTTGATAATTTAGATGAAATAGATACATCAAAATAAATGCTGTTAATAGAAACTGACACAAGAAGACACAGAAATATCTAAAGTATTTTTTATCTTTTAGAAAAATTTAAATCATATTTAAAATCCTCCCACAAAGAAAACTATAGTCCCCCAGGGCTTCATGGGTGAAGACTGCCAAACAGTTGAAGAAAAAATTACATCAATCTTACACTAACTCTTCCAAAGAACAAAACAAGAAAATATTGCCAACTTAATTTATGAGATCACTGCAACCTTAATACCAAACCTAAGAATATCATCACAAAAAAAAATTAAGAAGACAGACAAACTTTCTCAAGAGCATAGATGGTATACTAAAAATAATGAACTAAATCCAAGCTTAGGTTATTCCTGGAGAACAAAAATATCTAAATATTTGAAAATCAGGTTGGGTTAAGCAGCACCCATGGCTTAGTGAGTTAAGGCATCAGCCCCATATACCAAGGATGGTAGGTTGGAATCCGGCCCGGCCAAACTGCAACAACAAAAAAAAAATAGCTGGTGTTGTGACAGGCGGCTGTAGTCCCTGCTACTTGGGAGGCTGAGGCAAGAGAATCGCCTAAGCCCAAGAGCTGGAGGTTACTGTGAGCTATGATGCTACAGCACTTTACCAAGGGTCACATAGTGAGACTCTGTCTCAAAAAAAAAAAAAAAATCTATAGCAGACATTACATGAACTGGTGAAATATTGACATGCCAGTTTTTCTGGTGCTTGAGAAAGAGTCCATGCCCCCTCAGACCACTTCATTCTACATTGTAATGGAAAATTTAGTGTAATGAGGTATTTTTTTAAAAAAGGAAAAGAGGGTGGCGTTGTGGTGACAACCTGTAGTTCTAGCTACTTGGGAGGCTAAGGCAAGAGAATCGCTTAAGCCCAAGAGTTGAGATCACTGTGAGCTATAACACCAAGGCATTCTACTGAGGGCGACCTAGTAAGACTCTGTCTCAAAGAAAAAAAAGGAAAAGAAAATGTTCTAGCATGACATTTAAAGTCCTACAATTATTTTTTTCCATTTGCATATTTTTGAGAATTTTTTCTGAATAACTGGGGTTCTGTTGAATGTAACAGATTGATTTGGAAGAAACTATCTTCTTTATGATATTAAATCTTCTAATCTGGAATATCCTTTCATTTCTTAATGTCCTTAATTTATTTTTGAAAAATAGTTTTCTGTGTACAGGATTACCAAGTTACTTATATATTCTTAAACATTTGTTTCTGATACTGTTCTTTTAGAATTTCATCTAAGCATTTGTTTCTAGAGTATAGACATATAAATTGGTTTTTTTACTCTTAATCCCTTTTTTTTTTTTTGAGACAGCCTCAGTATGTTGCCCTTGATAGAGTGCTGTGACATCACAGCTACATCACAGCTTACAGCAACCTCAAACTCCTGGGCTTAAATGATTCTCTTGCCTCAGCCGCCCAAGTAGCTGTAACTATAGGCACCTGGCACAATGCCTGGCTATTTTTTTGTTGTAGTTGTTGTTTAGCAGGCCCAGGCTGGGTTTGAACCTGCCAGCCCAGTGTATGTGGCCAGTGCCATAGCCACTGAGCTATGGGCACTAGCCCACTCCTAATATCTTGAAAAATTTGTCATTTACCTGTATGTTATTGTTTATTATAATTCAGTCTTTTTTTTTTATTGTTTCAAGTTAATTGAGGGTATAAACAATTAGATCACAATGTTTGCATTTGTTAGGTAAAGTTCCTCTTATAATTGTTTCCTATCCCAAGAGGTGTGCCTTACACCCTAACACTGTACCCATTAAGTGAGAACACACCCTTCCCTACTTCCTTCTCTCTCCCCCTGCACCCTTGTTCCCCAACTCCCCACCTTGAATTTATTTGAATTTTCCTCTTATGTGGATGTGTATTAGATCGTCTATTGGCTGCATATTAGAATTGAGTACATTAGATTCTTGCTTCTCCATTCTTGTGATACTTTACTAAGAATTAGAATATATTCCAACTCTCATTTTTTTTTTGGGGGGGGGCGGTGGACAGAGTCTTGGTTTTGTTGCCCTCGGTAGGTGCCCTGGTGTCATAGCTCATAGCAACCTCAAACTATTGGGCTTAAGCAATTCTCTTGCCTCAGCCTCCGGAGTAGCTGGGACAACAGGCACCTGCCACAATGCCCAGCTATTTTTAGAGACGGGGTCTTGCTCTTGCTCAGGCTGGTCTTGATCCCGTGAGCTCAGGCAGTCCACCTGCCTTAGTCTCCCAGAGTGCTAAGATTACAGGTGTGAGTTACCACACCTGGCCCTCAATCTTGTTTTTATTATCTTGTATATCTTGTATGCAACCACCAGAATAATTTAAACTAGATATCCTATGATGCATATTTGGGTTCGGGTTACCTTTCTACAATGTTTTATGGTTTTCAGAGTATAATTTTGTACTTTTTTTTTGAGACAGAATCTCATTATGTTGCCCTTGGTAGAGGGCTGTGATGCCACAGCCCACAGCAGCCTCAAACTCTTAGGCTTAAGCAATTCTCTTACCTCAGCCTCCCAAGTAGCTGGGACTACAGGCACCAGCCACAGTGCCCAGCTATTGCTGTTGTTGTTGTTGTTGTTGTTGTCATTATTTAGCAGACCTGGGTGGGTTCGAACCTGCCAATCTCAGTTATGTGGCCAACATCGTAACCACTAAGCAACAGATGCCAAGCCAGTTTTGTACTTCTTTTATTAAATTTATTCCTAACTATTCTATTCTTTTTGATACTCCTATAAGTGAAATTGTTTTCATTTCATTTTCGAATTTTTCATTGCAAGTATGCAGAAATAGAATTTATTTCTGTATATTGATCTTGTATCCTGCAAGCTGTTGAATTCATTTATTAGATGTAGAGATTGAGTTTGCTGGAGACCAGAAGTCTTTTAGATTTTTTATAGTTTTGGAATATTTACATAGTAGTTCCCATTTAACATCCCTAATCCAAAAATACAAAATACTCCAGTGAGTTTTTCCTTCACAAATACCATATTGGCATTCAGACAGTTGCAGATTTTGAAGCATTTTGGTTTTGGGATTATGGACACTTAACTTGGATTTCTTAAGCTTTTCTATGTTTGTATCTGTGAGGAAAAACAATTTTATTTCTTCTTTTTTAATCTAGGTCCCGTTGATTTCATTTTCTTGCCTAATTGTCCTAGCTAGAACCTGCAATACCATGTTGAATACAAGTGGCAAGAGCAGGCGGGTGCCCATAGCTCAGTGGGTAGGGTACCAGCCACGTGCACCATGGCTGGTGGGTTTGAACACAGCCCAGGCCTGCTAAAAAAGAACAACAACAACAAAAATAGCCTGGCATTGTGGCAGGCACCTGTAATCCCAGCTACTTGGGAGGCTGAAGCTAGAGAATCGCTTAAGCCCTAGACTTTAAGGTTGCTGTGAGCAGTGATGCCACAGCACTCTACCGAGAGCAACAAAGTGAGACTCTATCTTTAAAAAAAAAAAAAGGTGGCAAGACAATATCCCTGTCTTGTCCCTTATCTTTGGGGAGAGAGCATGTAGCTTTTCTCCACTGTGATCATACTTGTAGGTTTTTCATGAATGCCCAGTATCAAATTGAAGATATTCCCTCTAAGTTTGTTCAGTGTTTATCATCAAAGAATATTTTATTTTGTCAAAAAAGTTTTTCTGAGCCCATAAGATTGTTATATTGATACTTTAAACTTCATTAGTTGATTTTCAGATGTTGTATTCCTGGGATGGAATGCCACTAGTCCCACTTAGTCATGGTATATAATTATTTTTATGTGTTGCTAGATTTGGTTTATTAGTATTCTGTTTGAGGATTTTTGCATATGTATTTATAAGAAATACTGGTCTAGACTAGGCACAGCGGCTCACGCCTATAATCCTAGCACCCTGGAAGGCTGAGGCAGGTGGATTACTTGAGTTCATGAGTTCAAGACCAGCCTGAGCAAGAGTGAGACACCAATCTCTACTGAAAATGAAAAACTGAGGCAAGAGGATCACTTGAGCCCAAGAGTTTGAAGTTGCCTTGAGCTATGATATCATGGCACTCTACCAAGGGTGACAAAGTAAGACTCTATCTCAAAAAGATAAAAATAAATAAGGATCCATCAGGTTTTTGGTGGGGAAGGTGTCTTTTGTTCAGTATTTATATAATACTTGCCTCATGTAATGAGTTGGGAAGTATCCTCTTCTGATTTTTGGAAGATCTTATGAAGAATTGTTGTAATTGGGCAGCTCCTGTGGTTCAGTGAGTAGGGCACCAGCCCCATATACCAAGGCTGGCAGGTTCAAACCTGGCCCAGGCCAAACTGCAACAAAAAAAAAATAGCTAGGCATTGTGGCAGGAACCTATAGTCCCAGCTACTTGGGAGGCTGAGGCAAGAGAATCGGCTAAGCCCAAGAGCTGGATGTTGCTGTGAGCTGTGACGCTATGGCACTCCACCAAGGGCAACAAAGTAAGACTCAGTCTCTTAAAAAAAAAAAAAAAAGAATTATTGTAATTATTCTTTTGCATTTTTGATAGAATTCATTGAGGAATCTTTCTGAGCTAGTTTGGGGGGGTTAATATTTTTATTTTTGGTGGATTGTGTTTTCATTACTACAGTCTCTTCACTTGCTATAGTTCTTTAGATTGTCTTTTTCTCCTTGAGTCAGTTTTCTAAAAATTTAACTTGTCAGTGTACAGTTTTTCATACTGTTTCTTTCTGATTCTTTTTATTTTTGTAGGGTCATTAAAGTGGCCTCTCATTTCTGATTCTAGTGATTTGCATTTTCTCTCTTTTTTACTTGGTCAGTCTAACAAAAAGATGATCAATTTTGTTGATCTTTTTAAAGAAATAGCTTTTTCTCTATTTTGCTGAATCTATTTCATTTATTTCTTTTCTTTTTTTTTTTTTTTTTTTTTTTAGACGGAGCCTCAAGCTATCGCCCTGGGTAGAATGCCATGGCATCACAGCTCATAGCAACCAACTCCTGGGCTCAAGCGAGTCTCCTGCCTCCGCCTCCCAAGTAGCTGGGACCACAGGTGCCTGCCACAACGCCTGGCCATTTTTTGGTTGTAGCCATCATTGTTGTTTGGCAGGCCCAGGTTGGGCATCCGAACCCGCCACCTTAGGTGTACGTGGCTGGTGCCTTAGCCAATTGAGCCACAGGCGCCGAGCCTATTTCATTTATTTCTCTTCTAATCTTTATTATTCCTTCATGGGTAGTACAGCTCAGGAGCTCAGTAGCAGGCCTACTGGGGGTTTTAGTCCAGGAGGATCTGGGATTCTGTGGGAGCAGGCCTGGACCAGCCTCCTTCCACCTAGCACTGCAATCAGGAGGGGGCTTGCAAGGCAAACCATAGCTGTGCTGGGCAAGGGCTGAGGTCCAAGAACCAACAACCAACAGCACAGATAGGACCAGCCCCAAGGACCTGCCTGGGTGCCCACAGGCCAAGCAGCCTTAGAAGCTCCCATTCTGTTCTGGCCACAAACATGGTCATCTCAGTCATTTTCCTAATGCAGGGGGGGAGGGTTCCCAATAGAGAGGGAAGGGCAGCCTTCACAGTGCCAGCGGCTACTGGAGGGCAATGTGATCTACATGTTTACCAGGAGAGCATTAGCCCTCCCAGATGTGTGTTTCTCCCGGCTGACAGCCAACCACTTTCTCAAGGGCCATTATCCTGAAAGTTTGAGCCCCAAACATGATTGTGCATTATATATGGGTGCACATTTTAAATGGCAGAATATAGTTACAGTGGCTACTTTACATACCATCTTTTTCTGATATATTTGCAAAACCTGCTTTCTCTCAAAGGTAACTTCTGTTCCCTACCTTTATCCAATATATGTCTTCCCTATTTCCTTCCCCATCACTCTCTCCATCCCTACCTTTTTTTTTAAACTGGGTCTTGCTCTGTCACCCAGGCTAAAGTATAGTAGCATCATCATAGTTCAGTAGCTCACTGCAACCTCAGGCTCTTCATTATTTTCAATAATGCTCTGCAGCATAAATTTCTCCACAAATTAATTCAAATTCTGGCTCCTTTGAAGAGATAATTTGTGGGATTAGTCTTTGATTTCTGTCTTGACCACAAGAGGGCTCCTCCCAGTTGTTTTCTTCACAAGCTAGGGGGCTACCATATAGCCTGAATGCTGGATCTCATCCCCATTGTCCTTACCACAACCTCTGCTGTTCTTTAAAGCACCTGTAGGCTTGAAGTTCCCTATTCTCTCCCTGTTGCAACAGAAGATAGTTCCCTTGGAAAGATATTAGGTGCTGTTTATGACCTGTTTCTTTGACCTCAGCAATATTTCTAAGTGAAGGATAAGGAGCTGAGGGATAGGGAGTGAGGACAACAACAAGGTTCTCCGAGTGACACCCCACTCTAGGAGTTGAGCATTGGTTGGGGTTGAGGGAGTTGAGTCTCTTCAGACTTGATTCTCTTCACCTTACTTCCTGCCATGGAATCACCACTTCATCACTTAAAGATGAATGATCAGGACACCAATATTCTCAGTATGTCACTCTGAGTGCTACAAGTAGAAACTTGAAAGGGGAAGGGAGTTCCCACCTCACAACTTTATTTGTCCTGAACTTAGCTTCAGCAAAAGTTTCCTGGAGGCAGGAGGAGAAATGCTGATATCTTACTTCTCAAGGAAGAAAGCTCTCCACCTAGGTGCTGCAGTGAGAGAGAAGACTATGTTTTTGGCAGCAATCTGAGTGGGGTCTCTACCTCACTAAGCTAAGGGGAAGAGGAAACAGTCTTGATTCAGATACAGTACTCTTAGGTATTTTTTCCAAATTTTTGAATTTTTGTAGATTTTCTTGAGCAGATGTGTTCTTTTCCTGTTCATCCTTTGGACCATTTCAAGAGGCTTTCAGTGTTGCTTTTTCATAATTTTCAGTTTCACGAGGATACAGGTGTCATAACTGTGGCTACCTGAAAGGATAGACTTGGACCCCACTTAAGTGCAATCAATTGGTGATTTATTTCCTCTGTACAGGGGGCCGCTGCTCTGAGAGATAGTCAGTGGCCAAGTAGGGGGCAGGCTGTCTTTTTTTTTTTTTTTTTGTGATCATGGTAGTACAGAAGTGAGACATGGCTAGTTAGCTCAGGGCGGGGTTATAGCTTGGGAGTTATAATTTGGGTAAGTTTTCACCATTGTTTGTCCACCAGGAACTTGAACTTGGGACTTTTTGTGTTTCCTTATTCTGAAGCCTGTTCTCGGAATCGACTCTGGGGGGAAGAAGGGGGCCTAGGGATGAGCCGGGAAGCCTGTTCTTGAAGTTGACCCTGGGGGAGGGAGGAGGCCTGGGAGACGGGCTGGGAAGTCATCCGTTTTATTCCTCACTGGTCTGTCTGGGGAATCAAACCCTTGGTTCATCTGAACCACTAGGGAGGGGTTGGTAGTGGGTAAGAGGAGGAGGAGGGGTTCTAGTTCGTAATGTTTTCCCTAGGGTTCTGTAAAGTTCTCCTTGTCATCTGCTTTCTGGCCACTGTAGAGGAGTAAGGGCTATGAATCAGAAACACTAACTCCAGCTTCATTTTTTTTTTCAGATCCCCCCAAAGGTGTGTAAGTTTTTCAGTTTTAGGTAAGAGAAGTTACTAAAGTCAGCCAGGAAGAGCTATATATTGTTCAGCTCAAAGATTGTCTGGCAGAGAGCACCCCCGCATCCCAAGGGGTCCTCGCACTTAGTCCTATCTTCGGGCAGTATGTGGCAGGGGGCTGCCGTATGACAGGGTAGCTGCAGGAGAAGTCCCCACCAGAGTCCTGCATTATAGGCAGGGCTGGGATTTAATACAGGTGGGCCATAGCCTTTTTTTTTTTCTTGAACTATTTTTCTCTTTCCAATTTTCCTTTTCATCAAATTAGTTGCTAAAATAAACTATACTTCAGCATACTGGGTCTGACTATTTGCATTGAGTGCAATAAGAGTAATTATTATTCATTTAGACTCTCTTTTAAAATTGGCTTTGCTGGAATCTTTTATAAGGGATCTCAGTTGGACTTGAAGCCTTTCATGAGCCCAGGTTTCATCTGTGCCATTAGATACCTGTATACACTGGGTAAATTCTTCTTCTCTTGAGGTTCTCAAGCACATTTCGATTCCCAGACCTGTGAGGAAGTTACCTTCGTTACTTACCACAGATCAGGAAACATTATTGATGGGTATCTGGCCAGTTCCTTTTTTCAAAGGTCTTTTTTTAATCTCTTAGTGCAGTCTGGACACCTCTGGCAATGCTATTCCAGACAAAACCTTGGTAAATTAACCAGTGTGTTCATTATTTTATAGAACAAAACAGATTCTTATTGAACTTATGCAAATAACTGTATTGTCAGGAATTAAGAATACTTATAAATGGCTTTTGAATTTTAGAGAAATTAAGGAGAGAGAAAAAATGCATGTTTCGGACTCTGCTCATAAGTACATACTCAAAAAGTTATAAATGGCTTAAAAGATAGAAAATGGTTTCCTTGATTTCTAGAAAATGAAACACAAAGAATCAGCAATATTTCAAACTATAACAAATCAGCTTAGTTCTATGTAGCTGATTTCTGTTCTGTTTGAAGTTAGGCTAACAATACTCATAGACATGTTATCTTTCCAATGAAAGTTCTAAAAATCTACTTTTAGTTTAAAAGTACTGAATTTTAAAGACAGTAGGAATTTGAATAAACATTAAGACAGATCAGTATTTTACATTTTAGGACAGACTAATGTTTTATAGTATTGTAATATACATGTGACCATAATTTATATAAAATTAATTACCATTTCATATTTGCAATGTTTCCTATACATTTTAATGAATCAAGTTTAATTTGTTGTTCTCAGGTTTTCAGTGGTCTTAGTACTCGAAAGAGACCAAATTTAGAGTTGTTGTTTAGTTAGCCCAGGCTGAGTTTGAATACACCACCCTTAGAGCACGTAGGCAGCACCACAACCAGGTGCTGAGTTCCAAATTTAGAGTTTTGACTTTGGAAGTTTTGTCAAATATCAGAGGCTCAAAACATTTGTTTAAATAAAATTAAAAGTTAAAAGATTTTAAAGGTAATACATAGTTGATTGGATTACATGTAAACTTTTTATAAGTTTTATTTAACCTGCACAGACATTTCACAAACATTTCAGACCTTTTCAACCTTTGTCCTGTCTTTCACTCCCTTACACAACCACTTTGTTTCAGGATGATATTTGACACAAGATTTTTTGTTTAATTTCTTTTACTCTTAAAGAAATATAATTCCTATAGAGCAGGATCCCAGTTCACCATGAAGCTAATTATTCACTCAGTCAAACTCATACTTAGAAGGTTTAAAAAGCAAGAATTTTTTTTTCAACTCTTTATACTTTTTTTTTCTTTAATTCAATATGAGACTGTTTTAGGCCGAGACTAATCCTTTAATAAACACTGAACAAATGACATAAAATGGCACGGCAGACATGGGCCCAACATGAACAATGTCTAGTAATTCACACTTAACTCTCACACTCTCATATTCTCAAAACCAGAACCACAACACCCTCTCATACACCTTTTAACAGGCCTGTGGGTGATCTAACACTCCGGGGGTTGATTGGACCCCCGCTTTTTTTTTTTTTAATGGTGTTTCTCATGATAGGTGCAGACACATCTTTCTGAGAGCCCCTGACTGGCTAGTAGGGCTGAGGCTCTTCATGCCTCCAAAATTTTCTGAAAGGCCACTAGCCCGGCAACCTGAGATCCCCATCCAAAGTTCCTGTCCCTTTGACTTTCCCTTACAGTCTCTACACAAATTACAATTTAACAAACAGTTAATATTGAATTTAACAAACAGTTACATATTTTCCTAACAATTCACAACAAATAAGCACAATAAAAATACATGAATAATTATATTAATGTCTGCAGACACTAGCCAAAAATAGATGTTAAAGTGGCTTACCTCCAGAGGTGGACTCAATAGCTGAATTTAGGAATGATTGTCAGCTGCTCTCCTGAAGGCTCCAGGTTCTTCAAGGACCCTGGGATGTTTCCAGGGGGCACTTCCCCTCAGAGAGACCACAGCCTGCTCCTCTCCTAGAGGCTGCCTGAGGATTGGCAGAATACATGCCAACTAGAGTAATGTCAAGCAGCTACTGGTTTGTTTTTTTTTTTTGAGACGGAGCCTCAAGCTATCCCCCTGGGTAGAATGCCATGACATCACAGCTCATAGCAACCTCCAACTCCTGGGCTCAAGCGAGTCTCCTGCCTCCGCCTCCCAAGTAGTTGAGACCACAGGCGCCCACCACAACGCCCGGCCATTTTTTGGTTGCAGCCGTCATTATTGTTTGGCAGGCCCAGGCTGGGGATTCGAACCCGCCACCTTGAGTGTATGTGGCTGGCGCCTTAGCCGCTTGAGCCACAGGCGCCGAGCCAAGCCGCTACTGTTTTAAAAAGAAAAGAGGACTCTCCCTTTTTTTGTTCTAAATGGGTGATTGACCTTGGGTTTTCAAGTGCCAGTACCTTATTTCAAGATTATTCATAACATTATAACCACAGTTTTTAGCAGCCAAAAAGAGGAACAGTTTTAACAAGCTTTGTAGGAACTCTTTAATTGCTGGAAAGAGAGGATCTCAAATACAAGTGGGTTATTTACACTACAGTGTCAAAATAAAATGAGGAAGTATAAAAGGGCCATGTAAGAAAGACAGGAGTCAGTCAGCACAGCACGCTGCCAAACAGACTAAGATTCTAGAGCAAAACTATATAGTAAAGTCCAACTCCTACCCAGAGAGCAATGTCGAGGGCAGTGGGAGACATAGAGGATATAAGAGAGAGAAGGTAATTTAATCAAATAATGAGGCAGGGGGACAGAGTCAGTCTTTCACCAGGGACTGAGAAATTCCCAGCAGCCACCCCCAGGGTGAAAAGCAGCTCTTGTGCCCCAGCCACAACTAGTGGCTGTAGCCTGGGTTAAAATAAATTGTACGTTGTCATGTTGACAGACAGGAAAACAGAAATGTTGACACCCAGACTTGGAATTGACTAATCCCTGAAAGGAATTCTGACAAACCATTGGAAACAGTAGGACAAACATAAATTTGACAAGTCGAAGGTGCACCAGTAAGTAAGTGATATTGGAGACATAAGAACAAAAGTGATAACCAGTCTTAGGGATAGTAAATGATCAGTTTATAAGAAAAGGAGGGGGAAGGAAAACACAGAGACCTCTCCCGGATTGAAATCTAAGAGAGTTCCCTGAAAGAATTGATCCGCGATCCACTCAAATAAGTGTTCAGGGTCAGTGGACTGGGGCCTTGTCCAGTCCTGGAGGAAACATTGAATAAAACACTGGAATTGACAAATCAAATACAAAATGACTGACAGGTTTCACACAATCTCACCAACATAGGAGGGGGTAAACACAGGAAACGGGGACCTACCAAGGACTCACCCCCAGTGAGTCTAAAGGAGAAAACTTAACAGACCAGGGACTCACCACAGCATCCTGTGGGGTCTTGGAAGAGGAAGTTATGTTACATCTGACCTTCTTGCTCCCTCACCAGAACAGAGAACTGCAGTTTCCCAGAGAGAAATTTGGAAGCCAGCTTTTCCTTACCTCCAGAGGTCAGAAGGAATTCACCATTTGTCAATTGTCATTTGACTCCTTCCCAGGGGTCCTCAGGACCTGGGGCCTCTGGGACATCTTCAGGGGGTACCTCCCCTCAGAATCCCAAGGGTCACCCAGGGGAAGGGCCAAGGACTACCAGGTATCTGAGTGCTCTATGGCTTAAATCTCACTGGGGCCTCCAGATGTTGTAACCGTCATTACCTTAAAGGACAGACTCGGACCCCACTTAAGTGCAATCGATTGGTGATTTATTTCCTCTGTGCAGGGGGCCACTGCTCTGAAAGACGGTTGGCAGCCAAGTAGGGGGCAGGCCGTCTTTTTATATTTTTTTCATAGCTGAGAGATCATGCTAATACAGAAACAAGATATGATTGGTTAGTTCAGGGTGGGATTACAGCATGGGAGTTACAATTTGGGTAAGTTTTCACCATTATTTGTCCACCAGGAACTTGAACTTGGGACTTTTCGTACTTCCTTGTTCTGAAGCCTGTTTTCGGAATCAACTCTGGGGGGCTGGAGGGGGCCGGGGGATGAGCTGGGAAGCCTCTTCTCGAAGACGACCCTGGGGGAGGGAGGAGGACTGGGAGATGGGCTGGGAACTCACCCATTTCACAGGTCAGCAGAATTCCTCATGTTGTCATGCCAAATATTCTCCAATAACTGAAATTTTTATTCAGAAAGTATGAAATGATACTATGAATACCATACTATGGCATCCATTTTTATTTCTGAAGTTTTATTTAAAAGATCTGATGAAGTTGTCAGGAGAACAATATGCATGTTCTTCAGCTATATCAAATAAGCACCATCCCCAATGCCAATGGCAGTTTTACAGTCTCAGTCTAGGAGCAACCATAAGTAGCTAAATTATTGCCCAGAAGAGTAGTGTAGGATGCGTTATGCTAAAACTATAATTATTGTTTGATAAATGTTTTCCACCACTTCATTGAAATGGTAAGGTTACATATTGAACAGGTCTACTAACACGGCTACTTGATGGTAACTAACTAGTTCATCCTGGTGGGCTGGTTGAAATAGGACCTATCTCAGAATCAGGAGCACAGATACATCTTTGTGGTAGATTGTATTTGAAGATGCCTGCCCTACCAATTTCTCAAGCCAAAGACATCTTTTTCTGTTAAAAGTAGTATGTAGACTCTTTGGGGCTTTCATACTTGTTTAAATATTTGAAAAGTTCCGTGTTCCTGGGCGGCACCTGTGGCTCAGTGACTAGGGTGCCAGCCCCATATACCAAGGGCCCAGTCAAACTGCAACAAAAAAAGAGCCAGGTGTTGTGGTGGGCGCCTGTAGTCCCAGCTACTCAGGAAGCTGAGACAAGAGAATCACCTGAGCCCAAGAGCCGTAGGTTGCTGTGAGCTGTGACGCCATGGCACTCTACTGAGGGTGACAAAATGAAATTCTGACTGTAAAAAAAAAAAGTTCAGTGTACCTTTTTAAGGAAAATATTAGCCCTTCTCTCTCATACTTCTGTATTCTACCTGTTTATTAAATGGAAAATGGCCAAGGTTTCCTAGCCCAGCTCCCAAGTTTCCTAGTAATATATGAATTATGTCTCATATGTGGGATTAAGAGACTTGATTACTCTATAATTATAACTACATGCTTTCAGTTTATAATAGAATACAGTTATGATATTCTATAATCCAGCACCTGCCACAGGCTTAACTGTCTAGTTTGCTTAGCATCCTGGCAGAATTATATAATCCTCTGGGTTCACCATTTTGTCTTAGCTGCTAGGAAACACAAAGCTCCATTCAATGTTCCATGAAAGCAACTGTCTTAGGTCAGGTATCCTGTTCCTTTTTCTTTTTTTTTTTTTTAAATATTTTCTTTTTTAGTCATATTGAGGTTTCTTTTTTAATAATTCACATTTGAGGATAATATAAATGAATTTTTTTTTTTGAGACACAGTTTCACTTTGTCATTCTCAGTAGAGTATCTTGGTGTCATAGCTCACAGCAACCTCAAACTCTTAGGCTCAAACGATTCTCTCGACACAGCCTCCCAAGTAGCTGGAACTACAGGTGTCCTCCACAATGGCTGGCTATTTTTAGAGACAGGGTCCCGCTTTGGCTCATGCTGATCTCTAACCTGTGAGCTCAAGCAATCCACCTGCCTCAGCCTCTCACAGTGCTGGGATTACAGGTGTGAGCCACCGTGCCCAGTCAAATATTTCTGTAAATGAGCATTTAACTGAAAATTCCAAATAAATTAACCCTTAACATTGAAATTACTTTTCAATGTAATTGCTCCAATTTTTTGTTGTTTTTGTTTTATACAGATAGAGTCTCACTCTGTCACCTAGGTTAGAGTGCAGTAGTATGACCATGGCTCACTGCAGCCTCCAACTCCTGGTCTTAAGCTATCCTTCTGCCTCAGCCTCCCAAATAGCTGCAACTACACGCATGTACTAGCAGGCCAGCCAATTTCTTTATTTTTATTTTTGTATAGATGGAGCATTGCTATGTTGCCAAAGCTGGTCTCAAAATCCTGAGCTCAAGTGATCCTAACCTCCTCAGTCTCCCAAAATGCTAGAATTATAGACGTGAGCCACCATACCCAGCACCCAAATATTGTACAATAAAAGTTTTGCCATTTATTTTTATTAACTGAGCATAGCATTTAATCAAATTCTGATTAGTTGCAAATTTATTTATATTGTCCTAAGTATATATGTGTCCTCATCACAAAAATATATAATGGACATCACCAGCCAGGTGCAGTGGCTCATGACTGTAATCCCAGCACTTGGGGAAGACCGAGACAGGTGGATTGCCTGAGCCAGAGTGAGACCCCCCCAATCTCTAAAAATAACCAGGTGTTGTGGTGGGCACCTGTAGTTCTAGCTACTAGGGAGGCTGAGGCAAGAGAATCACTTGAGGCCAGAAGTTTGAGGTTGCTGTGAGTTGTGACATTATTGCATTCTACCAAGGGCAACAAAATGAGACTCTGTCTCATGAGAAATAAATAAAAGTAAAATGGACATCACCTTGACTTGTAGAAAGTTTATGAGGCAGAAAGCTAATATTTTTTTCCACAATCAACAAGCCTGCCAAGCATCTGGTCCTCAAATGAAGTGGAGTTTATATTATATTTATTTTTATATCAGTATAAACATCTCTTAACACTTGCTGAAGATTTCTGAAGCAGAGTCAGTTAGGTAAAATTAAATCCCTTATACAGTATTTAAAAGTCAAACTTTTCAGTCAGTTTTCAGAAAGCATTTTTAGTATGTATTTCTTACAATCATGAAATTCATACATGCTTCTTGGAAAATACAAAAAAGTGTAAATGATGAAGAATCAGCCACAACCACTAAATTGAGCATTGTTCTATTACTGCCTTACAAATATTTGTTTTATACATTTGTCTTACAAAGTCTGTAGTTTGGATTTTACTGATTGCATCGCCATGGTGTTATTTAACATATCTCCTTAAAATCTTTGTAATTCAATAGTTGTATATAAAGTTGTATTTTTTTATGCAACTATGTAAGTGCAAAAAATTGTTTAAATTAAGAAATATTGGCTCAGCATCCGTAGCACAGTGGTTACAGCACCAGCCACATACACCCCGATTGTGGCAGGCGCTTATAGTCTCAGCTACTTGGGAGGCTGAGGCAAGAGAATCTCTTAAGCCCAGGAGTTGGAGGTGAGCTGTGAGCTGTGATGCGATGGCACTCTACCCAGGGCGACATAGTGAGACTCTATCTCAAAAAAAAAAGAAAAATACTGCTCTATAATGAGAGTTTTTAATGATTAAAAAAGACTGATAATTAGTAGGATTTTAGATATAAATTAAGGTTCCTGATTACTTGAGAATTCTCAGAATAAATAGTACCATTTTATGACTTTTTTTTCTTTTGAGACACTCTAGCTCTGTCACCCTGGCCTCAGTACACTGGCATCATCACAGCCATAGCTCAGTATAACCTCGAATTCTTGGGCTCAAGCAGTCCTCCTCCCTGACTCACCAAGAAGCTGGGTCTACAGGCAGACACCAGCACACACAGCTAATATTTTTATTTTTTGTAAAGATAGTGTCTCAATATGTTGTCCAGGCTAGGATGGTCTTGAACTCCTGGCCGTAAGCAATCCTACTGCCTTGATCTCAAAGTACTAGGATTGTAGGCATAAGCAACCATACCTGGTCTATTCTATGATTTTTAAACTATTATCCTTCTGAGCCAAGAGGGTGGCTTGATCCCAAGAGTTCATGGTTGCTGGGGCGGGTGCAGTGGCTCACACCTTTAATCTTAGCACTCTGGGAGGCCAAAATGGGTGGATCGCCAGAGTTCACGAATTGGAAACCAGACACCAGTGACCAGCCTGAGCCAGAGCAAGACCTCATCTCTAAAAATAGCCTGGCGTTGTGGCAGGTGCCTGTAGTCCGAGCTACTTGGGAGACTAAGGCAAAAGAATCACTTGAGGCCAAGAGTTTGAAGTTGCTGTGAGCTGTGACACCATAGCACTCTACCAAGGGTGACAAAATAAGACTCTGTCTCAAAAAAAAAAAAAGTTTGAGTTTGTTGTGAGCTATGATACCAAAGTGCTCTACCCAGGGGGACAGAGTGAGACTCTGCCATTAAATAAGTAAGTAAGCAAGCAAGCAATTATCCTGAAAGAATGTATTAAACAGAGAAAACTTTAGAGACATTATGACAAATCCCATGTTAATTTCATCTCAAAGATGTTCAAAAATATAGCAATAACTTAATAGTTTCACACCAGCAGTCATTTATTTTTGTCAGTATTTTGTGAGAATGTTATTTCTTCTTAGTACATTTTCTAAGATATAAAATATTTTTTCTGGGTCTCATAATTGCCAAACTAGATACTCTTTTTTTCTAAAATGTAACCCAGTAAATTATGTTTTATTAAGTTAATGCATTATGATTGGGCACAGTGGCTCCTGCCTATAATCCTAGCACTCTGGGAGGTTGAGGCAGGAAGATCCCTTGTGCTTATGACCAGCCTGAGCAAAAGCAAGACCTGGCCGAGCACAGTGGCTCATACCTATAATCCCAGCACTCTGGGAGGCTGAGGTGGGAGGATTACCTGAGCTCACGAATTTGAGACAAGCCTGAGCTAGAGCAAGACCCCATCTCTAAAAAAAATGCCAGGCATTATGGCGGGTGTGTGTAGTCCCAGCTACTCAGGAGAGGCAGGAGAATTACTTGAGCCTAAGAATCTGAGGTTACTGTGAGCTATGACGCCGCAGCACTCTACCAGAGGCAACAAAGCAAGATTCTCTCCCAAAAAAGGCAAGACCCTCATCTCTACTAAAAATAGAAAAATTAGCCAGATATTGTGATCAGACCCTGTAGTCCCAGCTATTTGGGAGGCTGAGGCAGGAGGGGAGTTTGAGGTTGCTGTTAGCTAGCCTGATGCCATGGTACACTAGCCTGGGCAAAAGAATAAGACTGTGTCTTAAGAAAAAAAAAAAAGGAAAAATAGGCCAGGCACAGTGGCTCAAATCTATAATTTTAGCACTCAAAGACCAAGGAGGGTGGATCACTTGAGCTCCAGGAGTTCAAGACCAGAGTGAGCAAGAGTGAGACCCCATCTCTACTAAAATAGAAAAAATTAGCTGGGCATAGTTGCAGACACCTGGAGTCCAGGTGCCCATTGCTACTGGGGAAGCTGAGGCATGAGGATTGCTTGAGTCCAGGAGTTTGAGGTTGCTTTTGAGCTTTGATGCTGCCACAGCACTCAACCCCAGTGAGACTCTGTCTCGGAAAAAATTAGGCTAACACCTGTAATCCTAGCACTCCAAGAGGCCAAGGCAAGCGGATAGCGTGAGCTTACAGGTTCAAGACCAGCTTGAGCAAAAAGCAAGACCCAGTTTCTACTAAAAAATTAGAAAGGCAAGAGATCACCTGAGCCCAAAAATTGGAGATTGCTGTGACCTGTGAGCTGTGTAATGCTACAGCACTCTACCTAGGGCAACAGCTTGAGACTCTGTCTCCAAAACAAAAACAAAATTTGTTATTATTTAAACAATACAAAAGACTTTTAGAAAAGTTGCAATTTATAGGAGTAATAGAATTTGGAATTGTTTCTTCTTGCTTTTTTTTTTTTTTTTTTTTGAGACAGAGCCTCAAGCTATCCCCCTGGGTAGAATGCTGTGACATCATAGCTCACAGCAATCTCCAACTCCTGGACTCAAATGAGTCTCCTGCCTCAGCCTCCCAAGTAGCTGGGACCACAGGCGCCCACAATGCCTGGCTACTTTTTGGTTGCAGCCATCATTGTTGTTTTGGCGAGCCCCAGCTGGATTCAAACCCGCCACCTTAGGTGTATGTGGCTGGCGCCTTAGCCACTTGAGCCACAGGCGCTGAGCCTCTTCTTGCTTTTTAAATTGTTATTGCCATAACATAAAATGATTTTAATGCAATAAAGTAATTAATTATATTTCACAGAAAAAAATTGTTAATCTAGATTTGACTTTTACTGCTAACCAATTTGAAAAATAATTTTCTTGGTTCTTAAAAGTCAGTGTTATTATAAAATGACTTTTATGAATAATTATAATTCACAAAGAGCTAAGTTTAAATTACATTTTACTTTTGCTTCTAACCAATTTGAAAAATAATTCTATTTAAATAAATTTGTAGAACTATTCATTCAGAGAATCTTTACAGTCATCTCCATCTCATTGTGCTGTTTTATATTTCTTTTATTTTCCTCACTAGCTCTTCAGTAGGTTACTTGCAACATCCAGGATCAGAACAAGTACAGTTTCATCGGACTACTTCACCATGCAATTCCCAACAGCTTCAAGGCCACCAGTGTGCAGGTATGAAACAATCATTGGAAAAAAGCACCCATAGCTCAGTGAGCAGGGCACCAGCCACATATAATAAGGCTGGTGGGTTCAAGCCCCCATGCCTGCTAAACAAAAATGACAACTGAAACCAAAAAATAGCCGGGCATTGTGGCAGGCGCTTGTAGTCCCAGCTACTTGGGTGGCTAAGGCAAGAGAATCGCTTAAGCCCACAAGTTTGAGGTTGTAACAGTTTATACATGTGATAGGTAGCTCAGTGAATTTCCTTAGGCATTTCTGCAGTTTCTTCTCAGTGTAAGGTGTGCTAAGATATGCCCAGGATATTTAGGGTGGCATACTCAATCAGAGTTATGTGTGTAGTCCCCTTCTTTTTCTGCTACTACAGCTATCACACTGCTATTTGTATTCTCCTCCCTCATAGACATTCATATCCTCTGACATCTTTTCCTAGGCCCTGTTTTTATTAGGCTTCTAGCTCTTTCTGACTGATCCATCTTGTTTTTAGGATATGTAAGAGATATATATGACCTCAAGGTCTACTTTAATGGCTTTATAAACACACAGTACTTGTAGCATGATGCACTAGGGCTTAAATCATATTTGCATACACAATAGTAAAATTTTTTGAAAAAAATGTCAAAGGTTGCAGTTACACTAATATTCAAGAGATACCACTTGGTGACATATACTAATTTTGTGGGCCCAATTCTGATTTTCAGCTATACCACCACCACCACCTGGTGGAGGAATGGTGATGATGCAGCTCAGTGTACCAAATAGTGCACAATCTCGTGCTCACTCACCCCCCCAGTGGAAACAAAACAAATATTACTGTGATCACCAGAGAGGACAAAAGTGTGTGGAATTTACCAATGTAGATAGCATTGTCCAGGTAAGATGGGTTTTTTTGTTTGTTGTATTTTTGAAGCTTAGCATTTTTGACTCATTAAGATGGACCTGTGACACTGAATTTGAAATCATTTCAAGCAGATTAATAAAGAAGTTCCACATGGGCACAGAAAAAAGTAAAAACTAGTAGAAATCAAAGAAAGGGGAGGGAAGGGGTAAAACAGGTACAATGAACACTGTTTAGTTGATGGACACACTCATAGCCCTGACTAAAACATTATAAAAGCTATCCATGCAACAAAAGCATTTGTACTTCTCAGTAGTTTTAAGTTATTAGGTTGCGAGGGGGGGGGGGGGCCCTTTTGAGACAGAGTCTCACTCTGTTACCCAGGCTACAGTGCTATAGCATCAGCCTAGCTTACAACAGCCTCAAACGCCTGAGTTCATGCACCCACCACAAAACCTAGCTAAGTTTACTATTTTTAGTGGAGATGGGGTTTTGCTCTTACTCAGGCTGGTCTCAAATTCCTGAACTCAAGGGATCCTCTGACTTCCCAGAGTGCTAGGATTATAGGCATGAGCCACCACACCCAGCCAACTGCTTAATAATTTTAAAGTTAATGGGTAGCACCTTCGGCTCAATGGGCAAGGCACCTGCCCCATATAGGTTGAGGGTTGTGGGTTCAAACCCAGCCCCGGCCAAACAGCAAACAAAAAATAGCCGGGCATTGTGGCGAGTGCCTGTAGTCCCACCTACTCAGGAGGCTGAGACAAGAGAATCACTTAAGCCCAGGAGTTGGAGGTTGCTGTGAGCTATGATGCCATGATACTCTACCAAAGGCGATGTGAGACTGTCTCTAAAAAACAATAATAATGATAGTTTTAAAGTTAAAAAAAAATTGTTTTTAGGGGGGCCGAGCACAGTGGCTAACTCCTGTACTCCTAGCACTCTGGGAGACTGAGGCAGTTGAATTGCTAAGCTTACAGGTTCAAGAGAAGCCTAACCAAGCATGAGATCTGCCTCTAAAAATAGCTGAGTGTTGTGGCAGGCAACTGTAGTTCTAGCTACTCAGGAGGCTGAGGCAAGAGAATCACCTAAACCCAAAAGCTAGAGGTTGCTGTGAGCTATGATGCTACGGCACTCTACCGAGGGCAACAAAATGAGACTCTGTCTCAATTAAAAAAAACTCATTTTTAATTTTGAACATTCTCTATATTCACTATTTAAATTCTATTTGCCGGCTCGGTGCCTATGGCTCAAGTGGCTAAGGCGCCGGCCACATACACCTAAGGTGGCGGGTTCAAATCCAGCCCAGGCCTGCCAAACAGCAATGATGGCTGCAACCAAAAAAAAAAAAAAAATAGCCAGGCGTTATGGCAGGTGCCTGTGATCCCAGCTACTTGGGAGGTGGAGGCA